>CM076577.1:1011959872-1012219516 GCA_034641835.2 Pinus albicaulis | reverse complement strand
TCACTGACATTTAGAGTAGATATATGCTGTACAACTTGTCCTTTGTGCTGGTTTCTTCTTGTATTTCAGGTTAAAGAGGAAGGACGGTTGCTGGGGGTTTGGACCCCACGTGGATCTACTTCAAACGTAGGACCAACGGGTAAATCTCTCATTCTTCTCTATTTAGTTTTTCTGAACGTGCATGATTGTGTGAGTCTCTGTTAAGTAGTACGCCCCTGCTCTGTGGAGGTTGTATCCCAACCAACCTCTAGGGTGTTAATTCCCCGAAACAAACGTAAATAGGCATCAAGGGTAAAGGAAAAAGCTTTTTCTTACCATCAAAAATCTGAAATTCATGGAAGGTAACTATCTTCTTGAAGACATATTTGAACATGGAAGGACAGTAGTACCCTGCTCTGAGAATTTTGTTTATTGTGGCCTTCCAATAGTGATGACCTCCACAATCTCCTTTATGAAACTTCTCATTTTATTTTTCAGCTTCCTCCTCCAGCAAAATATTCAAAATAATACCACCAGTATCTTTCCAATACAGATTTTTATCTATGATGTAGTACCTCAGAGATTTCAGCTTCACAAACCTTGCTTTAGATTTTGTCAATTCAGCAGGAGCTTTATGATGATGTAAGACAAAGAAAATGTCTTTGTGCGAGTCAGAAAGAATGTATTTCTCTTCAATAGGAATCAGATATTCATCTTCATCTGATAATTCTAAAATTTCTGCAATTAAATTCATATCGACAGTCAAAATTGGATTGTTCCATCAACTTTGCTAGCCCCTGGCCTTTCACCAATTTTGTAGGTATGATTTCTATATCATACTCCAGCAAGTTAGCTATCCACTTCCCTCTCTCAGGATCAGCTTGATTCAAGATGTCCTTCACTATAGCATTTGGCACAAATGCTATGACATGAGAATGCAGAATATAAATTTTGAAATCTTTGATGGCTTTGACCAAAGCATATGCATGTTTCTCTAAGATGTTGTACTTAAAATCTGAATTATCAAGGGTCCTACTAAAGAATGAAATGGGATGCTTTGTACCTTGTTTTCCTTTCTGTAAAAAAACTCTAGCAATTTTTTTTTTTGATGCAAATGTAAAAACAAGAAATTCCTTAGAAAAATTTGGGCTAATCAACACTAGGGCTTGAGTGAGTGCCTTATTGATTTCTTCAAATGACTACTTTTCTTCAACTGTCCATTTAATGTCAGCTAATTTCTTCGGAATCTTGGTTATATCTTTGAAAATCTTAGCAAATTTTGGAATAAACCTTCTCACAAAATTCACTCTTCCAAGGAAAGACTGAATTTCCTTCCTGCTTCTAGGAAGATCTACTTTCTAAATGGCATTTACCCTGTTTGGATCAATATTTATCCCATCTTTAGATATAATTTGCCCAAGTAAATTTCCAGAAGTTAAAGAAAAAACACTCTTAGTGGGATTAAGAGAAATACCAAACCTTCTACACTTCAGCAGAACTTTCTCTAGATGCTTCAAGTGGTCTTCCTCTCTCCTTAAGAATATTGTTATTTCATCCAGATTGACAACCACCAGCTTATCCTTCTCCTCAGAAAAATCAATGTCCATTTCTCTTTGAAAGGTTTCTCCTGCATTCATCAAACCAAAGGGCATCTTGGCATACATGAATGTCCCCCATGGTGTGGTAAAGGCATTTTTCTCCTGATCTTCTGGGTGCACTAGTATCTAATTGTACCCTGAAAAACCATCCAGCATAGACATCCTTTGGAAACCAACAATGTTCTGTAGAATTTGGTCCATCTTTGGGAGAGGCTAATTATCCTTCAGAGAAGCTTTGTTCAAGTTTCTGAAGTAAATGGAGATTCTGATTTCTCCACTCTTTTTCCTCACTGGCACCAAGTTATCAATCCATTTTAAGAATCTGATTGGGACAATAATTTTTTCATCAAAGATCTTCTTGATTTCCTTCTCAATCATAGGCATGAGAAGTGGATTAATCCTCCTCAGCTTCTGTTTGAAAGGCTTTTCATTTTCTTTAATAGGAATGGTATGTTGAATAATAGTGGGATCATATTTCTTCAAATCAGCATAACTCCATGAAAAAACATCAATGAACCTTTTCATCATCTCAATATATTTTTGCTTCATCTCTACAGAAATAAATTTTGAAAGCTTAATCATTTTTGGCATTGCTACTGTACCAAGGTTACAAATCTCTACATATTCATCATCAGCTTGTATCCTAGGAGATTTAAACACATCATTCTGGTCAAAAATATTTTCAAGTGGGATGAGACCTTTGGGTATAGAATTATTCTTCAGCTGAAACACTTCAGAATTACCCTTAGTTTCAGCAAGCATGTTTTGCTGATCTACTTGTGTGCTTTCAAACTCCTCTTTCCATTCTATGAATTTTTTGACTTACTGATCATCTTCAAAAAATTTCTAATGAATTATGTTGTCTGGGATAGCAAGCCTATGACAAACTTCAACCTCATATCTTTCAGTGGAATGTGTAGGGATAACAAACAAACTTGCAAAAACAGTTAGGGAGTCAGCTACTGAGTTTTGATCCCTAGTATTCACAATAAATGAATATTCTTGAAATTTAACATCTCCATGATCGAATTTCTATATTCTCTCATTCTCACATCCTTTACTTGATATACACCTTCAACTTGTTTAATAACCAAATTAGAATCTCCACAAACTGAAATTTTTTGGTTACCCAATATTTTCAAAATTTCTAAACCCAAAAATAGAGATTCATACTCAACCATATTATTTGTTCAATCAAAGTTTAGTTTGAAAGAAAAGAAGTTACTTTCATCCTCTACAGTTTTGATCCAAATTTGTGCTCCATCCCCCTCTCTTCCTATTGATCCTTCAAAATTTAAAAACCACCAACCCTCTGCCTTTTCCTCAATGATTTCCTGATTTTTTGCTTGCTAATTTTCAACCTCCTGAATTTCTACTTTCCTTTCATCTTCCACTTCATCAGTTAGTTCATTAAAAAGAATAGCTAACCCTATTTCAGTTTCAACAGCATAGATTGGGAAATTTTGAGGTTTATCCTGACTACTTACCATATAAGCCATCCTTGTCTCTCTATATAGTCTTATTTTCTCACCAAAAATAGGAATTGTTGCACAATTTAGGTCTATCTGCATGATGCCTTTGATCTTTTTTGCCCAAGATCTCGATAGTAGCATGCCAAACTTGGGTGGTTGATAGGCCAAGTTTTCTTTTTGAATCAAAAGAAAACAAATCCTTATATGACCTAGTGATTTCCAATCCCATCCTTTCCATGATCACTTTAGGCATGAGGTTATGAGAGGCCCCTAAATCCAACATGGCATTATGTAATTTCATGTCATGGATACTAAGGCTAACATAGAAAGGAGGTACCTCTCCATTATGTTCATCTTCCAATATTGGTCCCAAGTATATCGTTGTATGGTCTTCTTGAAAATTAAGGATGTTAGTAGCTCCCAGTTGGGAATTCACCATTTTTACAATTTTAGTTATGTATTCATTCACCTTAAGAATTTATCCAAAAGGGATTGGGATCTTGATTTTGGAAATCTCATTCTTCAATCTAAAAAAAGAAGTAATTTTCTCAGTTGCTTTGATAGGAGGAGGAGGTGGTGGATATTTTCTAACCTTGGCTGCTTTAGGGGCATCTTTCTTGGGTTGTGTTTTATTTGTAGTAATAGGGACATTTCTATTTCTGAGGTTGTATTGTTTCTGCATCTCAAAGATTGCATGTTGATAAACTTTAAGGTAATTAGATGGTTCCTCACCCTTGTTTACATCATGATCAGACTCATCATGTTCTTCTTTATTCAAAAACATTCCAGACATGTTTTCATCTAAGCAATGAATGGAGTCTTCCGGGATTTCAGGCTAACCTTGTTCATCAACTAGATTTTTCTGAAAAGGAGGCCTTACTTGAGGGCCAGGTTGATTTATGTTTTCCCTTGGTCTCTGTTGGTTTTTAGGTCTTCTGATCTGAGGATTTCTAAATTGTGGTTCATGTTGTGAAGGAGGTGCAGAATTATTTCCAAGGGCAAGCCTATCCATCAATTTTTCCATTGTTTTCATCACGGAGTCAAATTTGTCATCTAAGGTGGAAGGTTTATCATCTTCTTTCAATTTTGTCTTTCCCATCTTGGAATTTTTAGCTGCTATCATATTGACTTCCACCTTCACAGCATCATTTTTCATTTCTGCTAGTGAAGGGGATTCTCTTTCTCTGAGCAGGATAGAAAATTCATAGTAAAAAGCCTCAACATATCTCAGTTGAACTGCTCCTGGTGAAGGCTTAATATGAGTAGGAATGGAATCATAGACTTTATTAAATCTCTTGGAGAAATTTTGGACAATTTCATCTACAACTCTTTTCAAACTATTGTACTCAAAGAGGGCTTGCACAGGGTTTGTTCTAATTCCCCACTTTCTCAAGAAGTTATCTTCGAACTCATTCCAATTATGTAGGATTCCTAGAGCAAGGGCTTTGAACCACTTTTTGACCTCACCTATGAAACTCTGAGAAAAAATCGTCATTTTGACATCTTCATGGTCAACCTCCTCATTGTCTATGAATTCATTAAACTAGTCTACATTCTCTTCAGCTGTAATCTCTTCATCACTACCCCAAGATTTGATTCTAGAAGAATATTTGCTTGGAATGGCATTAAGGACAGCTAGAAGAAAAAGAGGGGCATACCTAGCAGGTGCAGCAGTAGGTGGAGGTGGAACATTTCCAGCCATGATGATAGGGACTATGGTATTTTTAGGGACAATAGTAGTAGAATAAGAGGCATTGTTAGGAGGTGGTGTGGTTGGTCTCTGTGGTCTAGTTACAATTGAACTCCAGTCAGTAAAAGGAAAACTAGATTTTCTTCTTAGAAATATTTCAAATGTGTCTAGTTCCTTAATTTATCTAAAGATTCCCTTTCTAACAATAACTCTGATGTGACTGCCTCCCAGAACTCTTCTTTATATTTTTGGGTCACTAAGGCTGAGGTATCAATACCTCTTCTTTGTAGGTCTAAAACAATCTCAGTCAATTCTTTTTCATTTTCATACCTAAACAAGACTTCTTGAATTTTATCATCAAACTTTTTATCTTCAGGACTTCTTAAAAATTCAGAGGACAAAGCTCTTGTGTGTAATGGAGTACTTGATTGTGAAGAGCTGCCTTGAATACCTTTGGAAATTGTGTTTGGATTATCCACAATTGTAGGTGGATTTGGGTCAGGATTACTCCTCGTATATATTCCTTTCGAAGCCACCTTTGAACATGAGAATTTTTAATGGAGTAACCAAGGTAGTTGCAGCCTCGAACAGATTCTGAGCTCCTGCTACCTTTAAGATTTCAGCTTCAAAATTTCAGGAAATGTTTATCTTCAGGCTCCCAGCAGATGCACCAAAATGTTATCACAAAATTATACTTGATTGGCTACTTATCAAAAAAATATGTGTAACTGTTTCAAACCACTTCTAGTTGAATCATAGCCTCTTCAGTTTGAGAGGGTTCTCTCAAGGGGGTTTTATCATATTGAATAATGATAGTACTAGATGGCTAACTCTATGGGAAATGTAACTTTATTTTTTATGCTTACAGGTTGAAAATAATTCAGGCTTGCTACCATTGGGCTTATGGATTCAAAAATCAATAGTTTCAGTGACAATGATTCTTAACATGGAATATGAGGCAAATAGAAGTCTTTAAGAGAGGAAAATCACACATAAAACATAGGAAAACACAGTCATTTCATCACTAAAGGAAGTCAGAGCATAAGATTATGAATTCTGAGTAATAGAGATGAAATCTACTGCAAGTAATAAAACATAAAGATATATATCAATAAGACATCAAAAACCTCATGAGAAGCTCAGGTATGTAAAGAAGAATGTCAATTTGTATTACTGATATAGGTCAAATACATAAAAGCAACAATTTGGTGCAAATGTTCTCCAACCCTTTACTACTTTCATGATTTTTCTTTAAATAGACATTCCTTATAACAAGGATGATCTACCTAATGGCTAGATCATTGAATTCTCCTATGATACCTTTCATAACTGAAATACATAAATTTTAATAGAGAAATGACATCTACACCTTAAATAAACTATCTCTTAATAGGACTCTAACTCCTATTTATTACATTTCTCTTATCCTATCTATGAAACCATTACATGATGGTTACAAATTAAGTATCACATGCTCAAAATACCCATGACAGAGTTCATCAACACTTTACATATTTAAAACCCTCCTAGATCTATGGAACATAACCCTACCTTTTAGGAATGCATGACCCTTATCTTCAAAGCTGCTTTGGTTGATTACATGTCTTCATAACACTTCTTTCGAGTCATAAGTATCTGATGATAAGCTCCCTTCACATACTGTAGGACTCCAGCTCGCCAAAAACTACTTTTAGGATGCTCAAAACCTCCAACAATTGATCGCTACAAAAATAGGACAGTTTCGTAGCAATTTTTGGTAGCGTGGAAAAAATGACTACTGGATCCATTTAGTTTTCTCCTTTGCTGTTCCATGAGATTAATAAAGTCATGAAATATCACCACCATGAATCCCCCTCCTTGAATCAAGTAAAAATTGACTTTAGAAGAAGAAAGGCTGCTATAGGTTTTTTCGTAGCGTATTCCTAGCTTTAAGCCTAAGGAATGCTACGAAACTGTGTAAAAACCCAGAAATTTCCCCTTTCACAACAGTCTTCAAAAAATGACCTGCAGCTAAAAAATCTTGATTCTATGCATGTAATAAACCTTCCAAGGCATATTCAATCTCAACTTATTCCTCATATGGTGTTTCTTCCTCATTAAAAATCAGTTGAGCTATAGGCTCTTCTACCACAGTCATTTTCAAACCTTTCTTTTCCAGCTCTTTATGAATCAGTTCTAATTGCTCTTGAAGATATTTGACTTGGTACTTCAATGTCCTATTCTTATATTGCAGGTGCATTTTTAGCTTTTTGATGTGCTTTGCCTCTCTTCTTAGTGGTTGATTCCACTTTATCAGTTTTTTTGTATTGTCCAAGGTCTTTGAGACACTTCTGACTTGATCTTCCCAGATCTTCCTCATTTGTTCAAACTGTACCCTTTCAGCTCTATGATTCTTTGCCTCTTTCCTCAAGACTGATATCTCTTCACCTACCTTTTTCAGTTTCTCCTTAAGGGTTTCAATCTCTGATTTTTCAGTGATTTTCTCTTGACCCTTCTTTTGTTTGATGACTAGTTCTTCTTTTGCAGGTGAGGAGAGGTCTATGATGCTTGGTGGTGGCTAAGCAGTTTCACTGACCTTCTAATTTTATTTGCTACTTTCCACGACATTTATTTCATGTCTTTTCATTGGCTTTCTAGCTTGAAACATGAAACCAACATCATCACCTGCAAACTCTAACTTTTTATTTGTTTTGACTTTCTTTATCTTCCTTCCTCCATCTTCAACATCTTCAGCTTGAACAATGAGAGTTTCTTCACTATCAATTGCATGCAAGATGTCCTCTAAGTTACCCTTAACCTCTTTTTGGATTCTAGTAACTCTCTTGCTACCATG
Source organism: Pinus albicaulis (assembly GCA_034641835.2). NCBI lineage: Eukaryota > Viridiplantae > Streptophyta > Pinopsida > Pinales > Pinaceae > Pinus > Pinus albicaulis. The sequence goes on along the minus strand of CM076577.1, from coordinate 1,012,211,944 downwards.
TTTGCTAACTGTTGGCTTCTGTTTTGCAGGTGTAGATTGGGTGTGTCAATCTTCCGCAAAGGCTCTGTCTCCATGCTCACTGGTTCTAAATTCTCTTCTACTGTTGGTGATGAAACATCTCTAGGTTCAGCAACTCTTTTAGGAGTGACAACGTCTACTTCAAAACTAGTCATGAATAGAAAAAATGTCCAATATCTGCCTAATCTCTTCAACTATTCTCACACCAATTTAATTAAACCATGGTGAAAGAGAGAAGTTTCATTTCCTTCTTTTTTAACTTGGATCTTATCTAACATTTTAGTTAGACTTCTGTATAAGTAAAAGGGCAAGTCAAGAGACCGCTTACCCAAAAAATGCAACAGAAGCCTAAGGTGGTAGGAGTAGACCATGTGAAACCTTCCTTCACAGGTGAAGTACTTCTGAATCATCATCAACAACTTTGAGCAGTTGTCCTTCATGTAGCTCCTTGGGATAGCATTTCTGAGATCAATTTCACTATGCTCTAGTTTGATGAATTATTTACAGTCCTGCATGGTGAATTTGATGCCTTTAAACCATTTTTCTCCTCCTATAGGGATTCATGTTGCTGCTAAAATGTTGCCTGGTGTTACTGTGAGGTTTAGCATTCCCACCTTTGAATTTGTCCCAGTAATACTATTAGCAAAGTCCTTAGAAACCTGTAGATGACTACCCTACCGCCTTTGGCAGAATTGCAAAAAACCTATTCTTCTGAATATCTCCAACACAGTTGGGTCTTGATTTAACAAATTCATGTCCATGGGCTCATACCTGTGGCAGTGACCACCTTTGTTGGTTTTCTTCCTTGCATCCATGGTGATTTTATATCTTCTCAGCCTCTCTCGATTAATGACACCTGCAACCTTTGAAAATTCCAACAACCTGCTTGGCTCGATGAAGAAAATCTCCAGAAAACCCAAAATCATGCAAGAATAAAGCAAAGAATGACAAAAATACTCAATTGGGTAATCTTTTATGGTTTCAATGACAACTCATGCCTTCATCATGACACCTGAATGGTAAAAATGGTAATGATGACCTCAGCCATGACTTTGTACATTTGAAATAACCCTAACCAACTCGAATGACACTTCACCTAAGGTTTTACAAGACATACAAGAAAACTATTTTTCGTAGCGTAGCTAGTTCATTTTCTAACAGTTTCGTAGCGAAAACTGTTATTTCATAGTGTAAAATGCTACAAAAAGAGGTAAAACTGGCTTAAGTGTCCTTTTTGAAATCAAATTCTTGGGAAATGAAATATGACACCTATGATGGCTGATGAGACATAACATGACCTAAATGAAGGTGGGTTTGAACCTTAGGGTATGTTAAAAATGTAAAAATTTGAAATTTTCCTATACCAACTTGAAATGTTTAAGGAAACCTTTGACAAATGAACTCTATGACCATGTCAAATAATGTTTCACATTTTTTTGAGTGATAACATATTCACACACATTAACTTTCACACAATTAAATTCTCCTTGCACAATTACAATACCAATATCTAATTCTCTAGCTAACCTTGGCAAAATTATCCCAAGCTAAAATGAGCTAAACTATGCTCTGATACCAACTTGATATGGATATGGAAAAATTATTTTTGTTGTGGTAGCTCCCTCATCACTATAAATAAATGTGTTTAGGATCATCTCAATTTAGCCAGTTATGTGAGGGTTTATGTGTCAAGTGCCTTTTATGAGAAATTCATGAGTTAATCAACTGTTAAAAAAACATGTACAACCAACAAACTCTAGAGAAATAACACATAGAAAACACATTTCTCAGTTTCTGATAATGGAGTTCACCCCTCCTGGGCTTTATCTCCATGGAACTGCTTCAACCGGCTAGGCCCTCTTTGGATTAATGGTCAATTCTTTGATTACATGCACCTATAGCTCTCCAATGGCTTTTCAACCTACCCCATTGTATTCATAAGACCCAAAAACCTCAAAATACATTCTTCAAGCTTTGAAAATGGTCTTCAAGTGAACTAGGCATGACCCCCTCTCCTAGTGGCCCTAGGCTTATTTAATATTCAATGTGGAAAAATCACTAGCAGAAATGCTCCAACACCTCTGCAACCTGTACCATCATGCTCAAAGAATCCAAATCATCTATGAATGACTCTTCTTGAGCCAAAATTGGTCCAAATATGCCGAAGTTATGTCTTCTTCAGTTTTCCCTAGGAAAACTCTTCCAAATCTGGAGAAACTCCAATTAAGTCCGTTAATTTTGGTGTTGGCACCAAAAATAGGGGACCTGCCAAAATTTCCACCAAATTAATCTCAATATTAATTAATATTATGTGGGATCTAAATTGGTACTTAGCGCTAAACGTGCTCTTAACTAAATCTGAATTAACAAATCAGATTAGCATTTTAAATGTGGGTTTAAGGGTTAATAACCCGTATTAGTGGTAAATCCCACCATTAGGGAATAATCCCTCCACCTTTGCTTGTGCACCTAAAGTCACATTGTGACGGGGCTGGCACTCGTTTCCTTCCACCCCAACCTTTGTTTTAAAACAAATGTACTTCGGGTGCATCTATAATCAAGTTCCAAAGTGGTGGTTCAATGGTATTGTATGTGTGTGGTGTGGGGAGGTCGTGGGGTCGAACCTAACCTCCACCCAAACATTTTTTCGAATCATATCACATTGGAATTCAACCACAGTTAACTTAAATTCAACCTTGGGAGGAGGGGGGCCCCCCCAAGGTGGCGGCCTCCCGAATTGCCACATGTCAACACCCAATTGGCTCTCAACACACTAGTAAAAAATTCAAAGTGCCCAGAAATTCAATTCAATCACTATTAGAAAAGTTTCAACACCTCATTGGCCTTTTAAAACCCAAAATTTTGACCTTTGACCCTGTTTGACCCATTTGTTTTTTCGAAAATTCTTATGTTTAGCACGGCGAACAACAGGCTCTAACTTTAACATACGGAGTCCGTTTTCGATGAAATGAAGTTCATCATATTCCTAGAAACAAGCACTATCCGATCCTTCTAGTTTGGTGTGATTTTGAGCACTTTGAATTTTTGGCAATTTTTTTCCCCCAATCTAGATTCTAATCACTCCTTCCCACTAATAGGTTTTTGGACCCACAAAAGCTGGTTATCTCATGAGAGCTAAATACTCCTCTCTTTCCAAAGCTCCATCAACTTGATTCTACTTGGAAAAATATCCATGACAAACACTTGGGTTCACTGACATGCCTTGCCTTGCAAATCACTTGGCACTTCAACCAATGTCCTCCTTTCACTGTTGACCCAATCCAACACTTGTTGGCTACTTGTTGCTGATTAAATACCTTGATGTAAAAAATTAATCCCTCAGTGCTTGGAGAACTGACTGATGGCCTTCCCATTGAGAATCATGTTCTTCCTTTGCACAAGCATGCATTCCATGCAAGATTCTACTTAGAAACAACGTTTCTAAGTTAAGCGCATTTGAGAAAACTACAACAATGAGTTCCAATACCAGTAATCACAAGAAAATAAAATACCATTATTTTACCTCCACATTACCAAATTCCACATCTGGAAGAACACATTCGCCATCTCCTTCGCTTCTTGGCGTCAACACATCAAATGGTCTACAATGGTTGTTGTTTTGGCAGCAAAAATTTTGGCATCTTGTTCCTCATGTCCATCATTCTCTAGTGTTAACATGCCTCTCATGCCATGATTTGGGAACGAAGGCTAATCATGAGGCTCTCGCTCAAGAGTGGACCTTCCCAAAATCCTGTGACATCTTGTCCCAAACACAACCATCAAACTATAAAACACATCATACTAGAAACATAACTTGATGACATATCCTTTTGCTCCTTCAAAGAAAAAAGTTCCACACCATGTGAAAATCGCCATGTACTCTTACATATCGGTGTAAAAACTCATTGACCAAACACAAGTTGACAAAACATGCCTCTTCAAACAATTGACTCTCAAGTCAAAAAAAAGCATGTGAAAATTTCCATCTTTTTTGCATCTAAGTGAGTCAACATAATCCACTTTTACAACATATTGCTTCATGCAATATGCAGCATATTTCAAGAGAAAATAAATGTATTCAATTGGAAAAGAAATGCATCAATCATCAAAAGACATGCAAGGCCGTAATTGGATAAGAAATCTAACCATGTCTTACCAAACCATTTCAATGATGCTTCTTTTAGCTGCACTTCATCAAGTGAATCTTCCTGAACCACATTGATTATGGAATCCTCTCTTCCATTCTTGTCAAAATCTCTTTCCACCTTCTTCAAATTTCGTGGATGACTTGTTGGATACAAAGTCAAAAACTTGTCCACAAGATGACCTTCCTTATGGCAATGAGTGAAAAATAGTTGCATCTTCTTTTCAACATGGTTTGCATTGTCCAATGGACATTTGTATTTCTGCCTAGTTTGTTTCAGAAGTTTCCTATACATGGCTATCTTCTTCCAACATCTTGAAACAGTATGGTTATTCAAACCACAAAAGGAACATGTAATTTTTCTCTAAATATTATGTGATAATTTGCCATGTTTATCATAATCAAAAGCAACTTGATTAAAGGAAGATTTCTACCTTGCACATTCACCTTTGTCGCCTTCTTGAGGTTGTGAATTTGATAAGGTAGTGGATCTCTTCGGAATAACAACAATGCATTCAATTACTTTAGAGCTTTTGACATCCTCTTCTTTTCCACTTACATTAGCTACATTCTTATGAGCCTCTTCTTGCAAATTGGGTGTAAAACATCCACATTCATCATGAACACAAGCTTCACAAGCTTGAGGTAATGAACATGTGGTGGCCTCCCGACTTACCACGTGTCAGCACCCAATTGGCTCTCAACACACTAGTAAAAAATTCAAAGTGCCCAGAAATTCAATTCAATCACTATTAGAAAAGTGTCCACACCTCATTGGCCTTTTAAAACCCAAAATTTTGACCTTTGACCCTGTTTGACCCATTTGTTTTTTCGAAAATTCTTCTGTTTAGCACGGCGAACAACAGGCTCTAACTTTAACATACAGAGTCTGTTTTCGATGAAACGAAGTTCATCATATTCTTCGAAACAAGCACTATCTGATCATTCTAGTTTGGTGTGATTTTGAGCACTTTGAATTTTTGGCAATTTTTTTCCCCCAATCTAGATTCTGATCACTCCTTCCCACTAATAGGTTTTTGGACCCACAAAAGCTGGTTATCTCATGAGAGCTAAATACTCCTCTCTTTCCAAAGCTCCATCAACTTGATTCTACTTGGAAAAATATCCATGACAAACACTTTGGTTCACTGACATGCCTTGCCTTGCAAATCACTTGGCACTTCAACCAATGTCCTCCTTTAGCTGTTGACCCAATCCAACACTTGTTGGCTACTTGCTGCTGATTAAATACCTTGATGTGAAAAAGCAATCCCTCGGTGCTTGGAGAACTGATTGATGGCCTTCCCATTGAGAATCATGTTCTTCCTTTTCACAAGCATGCATTCCATGCAAGATTCTACTTAGAAACAACGTTTCTAAGTTAAGCCCATTTGAGCAAACTACAACAATGAGTTCCAATACCAGTAATCACAAGAAAATAAAATACCATTATTTTACCTCCACATTACCAAATTCCACATCTGGAAGAACACATTCGCCATCTCCTTCACTTCTTGGCATCAACACATCAAATGGTCTACAATGGTTGTTGTTTTGGCAGCAAAAATTTTGGCATCTTGTCTCTCATGTCCATCATCCTCCAGTGTTAACATGCCTCTCATGCCATGATTTGGGAACGAAGGCTAATCATGAGTCTCTCGCTCAAGAGTGGACCTTCCCAAAATCCTGTGACATCTTGTCACAAACACAACCATCAATCTATAAAACACATCATACTAGAAACATAACGTGATGACATATACTTTTGCTCCTTCAAAAAAAAAAGTTCCACACCATGTGAACATCGCCATGTACTCTTACATATCTGTGTAAAAACTCATTGACCAAACACAAGTTGAAAAAACATGCCTCTTCAAACAATTGACTCTCAAGTCAAAAAAAAGCATGTGAAAATTTCCATCTTTTCTGCATCTAAGTGAGTCAACATAATCCACTTTTACAACATATTGCTTCATGCAATATGCAGCATATTTCAAGAGAAAATAAATGTATTCAATTGGAAAAGTAATGCATCAATCATCAAAAGACATGCAAGGCCGTAATTGGATAAGAAATCTAACCATGTCTTACCAAACCATTTCATTGATGCTTCTTTTAGCTGCACTTCATCAAGTGAATCTTCCTGAACCACATTGATAATGGAATCCTCTCTTCCATTCTCGTCAAAATCTCTTTCCACCTTCTTCAAATTTCGTGGATGACTTGTTGGATACAAAGTCAAAAACTTGTCCACAAGATGACCTTCCTTATGGAAATGAGTGAAAAATAGTTGCATCTTCTTTTCAACATGGTTTGCATTGTCCAATGGACATTTGCATTTCTGCCTAGTTTGTTTCAGAAGTTTCCTATACATGGCTATCTTCTTCCAACATCTTGAAACAATATGGTTATTCAAACCACAAAAGGAACATGTAATTTTTCTCGAAATATTATGTGATAATTTTCCATGATTATCATAATCAAAAGCAACTTGATTAAAGGAAGATTTCTACCTTGCACATTCACCTTTGTCGCCTTCTTGAGGTTGTGAATTTGATAATGTAGTGGATCTCTTCGGAATAACAACAATGCATTCAATTACTTTAGAGCTTTTGACATCCTCTTCTTCTCCACTTACATTAGCTACATTCTTATGAGCCTCTTCTTGCAAATTGGGTGTAAAACTTCCGTATTCATCATGAACACAAGCTTCACAAGCTTGAGGTAATGAACATGTGGTGGCCTCCCGACTTACCACGTGTCAGCACCCAATTGGCTCTCAACACACTAGTAAAAAATTCAAAGTGCCCAGAAATTCAATTCAATCACTATTAGAAAAGTGTCAACACCTCATTGGCCTTTTAAAACCCAAAATTTTGACCTTTGACCCTGTTTGACCCATTTGTTTTTTCGAAAATTCTTCTGTTTAGCACGACGAACAACAGGCTCTAACTTTAACATACAGAGTCCGTTTTCGATGAAACGAAGTTCATCATATTCTTGGAAACAAGCACTATCTGATCATTCTAGTTTGGTGTGATTTTGAGCACTTTGAATTTTTGGCAATTTTTTTCCCCCAATCTAGATTCTGATCACTCCTTCCCACTAATAGGTTTTTGGACCCACAAAAGCTGGTTATCTCATGAGAGCTAAATACTCCTCTCTTTCCAAAGCTCCATCAACTTGATTCTACTTGGAAAAATATCCATGACAAACACTTGGGTTCACTGACATGCCTTGCCTTGCAAATCACTTGGCACTTCAACCAATTTCCTCCTTTAGCTACTGACCCAATCCAACACTTGTTGGCTACTTGCTGCTGATTAAATACCTTGATGTGAAAAAGAAATCCCTCAGTGCTTGGAGAACTGATTGATGGCCTTCCCATTGAGAATCACGTTCTTCCTTTTCACAAGCATGCATTCCATGCAAGATTCTACTTAGAAACAACGTTTCTAAGTTAAGCCCATTTGAGCAAACTACAACAATGAGTTCCAATACCAGTAATCACAAGAAAATAAAATACCATTATTTTACCTCCACATTACCAAATTCCACATCTGGAAGAACACATTCGCCATCTCCTTCACTTCTTGGCGTCAACACATCAAATGGTCTACAATGGTTGCTGTTTTGGCAGCAAAAATTTTGGCATCTTGTCTCTCATGTCCATCATCCTCCAGTGTTAACATGCCTCTCATGCCATGATTTGGGAACGAAGGCTAATCATGAGGTTCTCGCTCAAGAGTGGACCTTCCCAAAATCCTGTGACATCTTGTCACAAACACAACCATCAATCTATAAAACACAACATACTAGAAACATAACGTGATGACATATACTTTTGCTCCTTCAAAGAAAAAAGTTCCACACCATGTGAACATCGCCATGTACTCTTACATATCTGTGTAAAAACTCATTGACCAAACACAAGTTGACAAAACATGCCTCTTCAAACAATTGACTCTCAAGTCAAAAAAAAGCATGTGAAAATTTCCATCTTTTCTGCATCTAAGTGAGTCAACATAATCCACTTTTACAACATATTGCTTCATGCAATATGCAACATATTTCAAGAGAAAATAAATGTATTCAATTGGAAAAGAAATGCATCAATCATCAAAATACATGCAAGGCCTTAATTGGATAAGAAATCTAACCATGTCTTACCAAACCATTTCAATGATGCTTCTTTTAGCTGCACTTCATCAAGTGAATCTTCCTGAACCACATTGATTATGGAATCCTCTCTTCCATTCTTGTCAAAATCTCTTTCCACCTTCTTCAAATTTCGTGGATGACTTGTTGGATACAAAGTCAAAAACTTGTCCACAAGATGACCTTCCTTATGGCAATGAGTGAAAAATAGTTGCATCTTCTTTTCAACATGGTTTGCATTGTCCAATGGACATTTGTATTTCTGCCTAGTTTGTTTCAGAAGTTTCCTATACATGGCTATCTTCTTCCAACATCTTGAAACAGTATGATTATTCAAACCACAAAAGGAACATGTAATTTTTCTCCAAATATTATGTGATAATTTGCCATGTTTATCATAATCAAAAGCAACTTTATTAAAGGAATATTTCTACCTTGCACATTCACCTTTGTCGCCTTCTTGAGGTTGTGAATTTGATAAGGTAGTGGATCTCTTCGGAATAACAACAATGCATTCAATTACTTTAGAGCTTTTGACATCCTCTTCTTTTCCACTTACATTAGCTACATTCTTATGAGCCTCTTCTTGCAAATTGGGTGTAAAACTTCCTTATCATGAACACAAGTCACGTGCTTCGAGGTAATGAACATGTGTGCCTCCCGATTTCACGTCACGTGTCGCAGACCCACCGTTCGAACACACTAGTAAAAATACAAAGTAGCCCATAAATTCACAATTCAATTCAATCACTATTAGAAAAGTGTCAACACCTCATTGGCCTTTTAAACCGAAATTTTGACCTTTGACCCTGTTTGACCCATTTGTTTTTTCGAAAATTCTTCTGTTTAGCACGGCGAACAACAGGCTCTAACTTTAACATACAGAGTCCGTTTTCGATGAAACGAAGTTCATCATATTCCTGGAAACAAGCACTATCTGATCATTCTAGTTTGGTGTGATTTTGAGCACTTTGAATTTTTGGCAATTTTTTTCCCCCAATCTAGATTCTGATCACTCCTTCCCACTAATAGGTTTTTGGACCCACAAAAGCTGGTTATCTCATGAGAGCTAAATACTCCTCTCTTTCCAAAGCTCCATAAACTTGATTCTACTTGGAAAAATATCCATGACAAACACTTGGGTTCACTGACATGCCTTGCCTTGCAAATCACTTGGCACTTCAACCAATGTCCTCCTTTCACTGCTGACCCAATCCAACACTTGTTGGCTACTTGCTGCTGATTAAATACCTTGATGTCAAAAAGAAATCCCTTGGTGCTTGGAGAAATGACTGATGACCTTCCCATTGAGAATCATGGTCTTCCTTTGCACAAGCGTGCATTCCACGCAAGATTCTACTTAGAAAAAACATTTCTAAGTTAAGCCCATTTGAGCAAACTACAACAATGAGTTCCAATACCAGTAATCACAAGAAAATAAAATACCATTATTTTGCCTCCACATTACCAAATTCCACATCTGGAAGAACACATTCGCCATCTCCTTCGCTTCTTGGCGTCTGTTAGACTCCTATACCAATAGGTGTCATTTTTCATGATTGTCTTGATTGAACTATGGAATATGTTCAAACCTTTTTCTTGAGCAGAGGTGTTCCATATTCTTAAAAAACCAAAAAATAAAAAAATTTAAAAAATTTAAAGAGGGTATACCCTAAAAGAAAAATCAAAGGGTAAGAAAAATAAATTGGTCAAGAAAATGAAAGAAATGAACCCCAAGCAAAAAATAGACCAAGGAAAGTGTGCAAATCCAAATGCCACTACTATTTCATTTTTGTAATAAAGCAATTGTGTGCATCTTGTCAAAATTTTGCCACAATTTATGAAGAGTCAAACTGTTTAAACTTGACTCATTCATGTTTCAATTTCATGTTGTAGAATAGAGAATAAATATCTGACCAAACAGTTTAATCTTGGCAGATAAGTAGATAGGTAGAGTTAATAAAAGATGCTCAACAGTTTAATCTGAGCCCTTGGATGTAATAAGTTGAGAATTAGATAGAATTGCCATGTAAAAGAAAAGAAAATTGATAAGGGTTTGCCAGTCTAAGTGCACCCTAATAAAGAAGAGAAAATGGTAGTGTAAAGTAGATAGGGTAGGTAGATGGTGTTGCAAAGTTTCATGTGATGAATGATGCTGCTAAATGTGTCTAATCCTTTACTTTCATCACAAGTACTGAAGCAGAAAATACATTGGAAAATTCACAAAAAGAAAAGTCAAAATCATTAACTTCCCACATCACTTTCTCCCTAAGAGTTTTACTAATTTCCCCAAAGTGATAAGGTATTTGAAGATTAAAGGGGCTCAAGGCATTTCCTTGACTTTTGGAGGGACCGGACCCTCGGCCTAATGATCAAAAATACCTAAGTACTTGAAGTTATTTATCATTATAATCATTCACTTTTAATCTTTTCCTAAGTAAAATTCTATTTTACTTAGGAAAATCATGCAAATTTCCATAATAATCCCTCAAAATTACTTGCTATTCTATGTTTAAGTGTTGAAATTGAGATGATGCAATTTACTTCATAAATCTCCACTTTCCTAGTTGTGTAAAGTATTTTGAGTTTCCCTTGTCCCTTTGTCATATTAACATCTGATTTATTTATTAAATCCTTAATAAAAATACCTTATCCTATTGTATTTAACTCCTCCTATGTAATATCCCCAAAACCCTCTTATTATAGATTTTTAGCCAAAGTATTTAATTCCATATGTTTGAAATAAAATCCCTCATTACAATACCCTTTAGTTAAAAACATATCCTTATAAACTATCCCCGCCCCTATGGTTAATAAATTGCATTAATTTATTACCATATAATAAAAATATTGAAAGGGTTTTTAACATATGTTTTATGTTTTAAACGGAAAAATGAATAAAACCCGAAGTTTTAATTTAAACCAAAACTTCGAAATACACCATCCGTAACCCCGACCCCTATTAAACCACCGAAATTAATTAATCATCTGGATTAATTAATCATTCAAAACCCGCCCGAAATGATTAATTAACATTAATCACATTGAACCCCCGCTTGTTAACTCACCGCCAATTCCATGTTCTGCCAACCGTTGGATCACTCCGCTGGAGATCTACGGTCCACAAACATTCCGCTAGCCATCCCTTGTACGAAGATTAACGTGCGAAATTGTGACGGTTTTCAAACAGTGCAATGGCTACGTGTCATTTAACCAGTGGAATCGCTGCCTCCCCGCGGAAAACCGCCTGCTCCAGAAAGCGGTGCGAAATTTACCGCTTACCGCCCGACCCCGGTGACGCATCCATCGTACATCAGTGATGTCGTCCCATAAAAATAATAAAAATTCCCCCCCGTTTGACTTTGCCGATAAAACAAAACATTCACGTCTTTTTCATCATTTTGTACGCCAGTGAAAGAAAACGCCTTCCACGCAAAAAAATTCAAAATTCGAATTTGTGAAGTCCACTTCCCTTATCCTTTCGAAGAAGATTGCAGAAAAGCCTCTCAGAAGATTATCTACCTTAGCCGGCACCTATCCAAACGTTGTTTTCTCCAAAAACAGGTATTTACCCTAAATTCAAACTGAACTATGTTGAAATCTCGGCTTTCCTTTTTTCCTTCACTGAAACAGAGTTAGAATTAATTACTAGTTCATTCCGTGACCCCGAGAACTGTAATTGAATTACTAAATCTGCAAATGGACCTGTTTTTCCCGTGAATTTACTCAATTCCTCACCATTAGCCAAATTTCCATTTTTCCACAAGAACCAAAATTGGAGTTCCTGTAGCCTTGAATGATGCTCCATTTTGAACCTGGTCAAAACCTCACTCCCTTGTCCATTGGGGAATTGCTTGAAAAATCTACTCGGTTGTCCCCTGAAGAGGTAATCAGAAGATCACATCCTTGGATAAACAGTCTTAATACTAGTCATAAGATTTTTTTACTCCAAGATTTTTATCAAATCTATTCAAACAGAGGTTAGAAAGCATAACAGCTAAAGAGTATCAGTGGTTAAAGTGTATCAGGTAAAAGTTAGTGAAAGTTAAAATGAAGTTACAGAGCAGTCAAAGGTAAACAGTAAAAGTAAATACAAAAGGCAGTAAAATGGTAAAAAAATATTAGAATACTTTCACCAATAGTGAGGTTTGTCTAAAGTGAAAGTAAAACAGTCAAAAGAGCAAGAAAGTAAAAAGATGAAAAAACATAACAAGAAGGAACATTTTTGCAGAAATTGCATATTTTAGTCATAGTTTTTCAGAAACTATTGTGATCAATCAAAGATGAATTTTACAAAAATGAAGGAGTTTTATGTTCTTAAGAGGGCCATATACAAAAACCTCTCTCACTTTTCTAACAACCATTATGGTTTTAGAAATATTAAACAATGTTGGAAAGCACGTTTTGCAGAAAATTCCTGTTAAGTCATCATTTTGCAGAGAATATTGTGGCCAATCAGAAATACATCTTACAAAACTGAAGGAGGTTTTTGTTCCTAAGAGACTCGCATACAAAAACCTATCTCATTTTTTGGACATTGATTTCATACGGAGATATACATGCACATCTTTAGAGGCTATTTTTCAGACTCTGTAAAACTCTGTTTTACACATCTTTTTGCAGAGCCTATTGTGCACAGCTGGAGAGGAATTTTAGGAACGTGAAAGAGGTTTATCTCACCAACATATTTATATACAATAAAATCTTTCACTGTTTACATATCTATTACATATTGATAAATATAAAGGTATCATTGGACCCCAAATTTGCAGAATTGTTGGAGCAGAATTGCACAAAGAAAGGAAGCAGTTAGTGACTTGGATGCCTCATCATCAACTAAGAGTTGGATCAAATTCAAATTCTACTCTTTTTCATCACCTATCCATACAAAATAGTGCCAAATAGATGAATTAGTTTGAGTGTCCTTTACTTAAGTTCTATTTATGTAAAATAGTTGGAGAGATTTGTGAACTAATCTTGATATTTTTTCAAGATATTTTAGTTTAAAATTTGTATAAATACTTCACTCTTGGAAGTATTTTGGGTGGATTCTACTACTTCGCTGTGACATTGATGTTTTTGGAACAAAAGCGTTTTGGAGAAATTTATTTGTAGCTTACTGGATGACAATTTTAAGCTCAGGACTTTTTGCAGGATTCATGTGTCGGACTGCAGTTCAATAAGTCTTTCTATCCTATGTTTTAAGTTTTGTATCTGTATATAATATCATTGTGTCCATTTCTGAATACTTGACATAAAAGAATAACTCATAATTTAATTAATTGTACTCTGAGTTCAGTTGTGATTATTCTAAATGTTTTCCTCTAAATTAGTTATAAGCAACGAATTCTTAATTGCTCTTGCTTCGCTAATTTAAACATTTTGGTTACTATAGTAAAGAATTCTTCACTGCTCTTTATTTGTAATCATCTCATTTCTTTCTTTTGAACATGATGAAAGATTCTTAACTGCCTTTCATCCCTTCAAACCCATTCAATCCACTTTAAATTCTAAAAATTGTTCTCTGTTTGGCTATCTTGCCCTGCAAAGCCATCTTGTGTGTAGAATAGTAATCCAGTGAAACCATCCTTTGACTCCATAGCCCAATGGCCTGAAAATATTCAACCTTGCCCTTAGTTGGCGAATTCCACCATTTTCGAACAAATTTCTTGGACTTATAACTAGCCTAAAACTTTCTAAGAACAAAGATAAATTATAAAGAGAGAGCCCTCTCTGGATGCAGATTGGCTAGATTCTGCATCCGAAGGTTGGTTTGTGGTTACCTCGAGTATACTTTCCTTTTCCACAACTTCAAGGAAAACCCGTACACAATAATAACACATCAAAATGGTCTACAATGGTTGTTGTTTTGGAAGAAAAATTTTGCATCTTGTCTCTCATGTCCATCATCCCCCCTCCAAGCACATGCCTTTCATGCCATGATTTGGGGAACTATGCTAATCATGAGGCTCACCAAGAGTGGACCTTCCCAAAATCCCGCACATCTTGGTCACCACACAAATCACCAATCGATACTAATTCACATCATGCTAGAAACATAACTTGATGACATATCCTTTTGCTCCTTCAAAGAAAAAATTTCCACCCCATGTGAACATCGCCATGTACTCTTACATATCGGTGTAAAAAATCATTGACCAAACACAAGTTGACAAAACATGCCTCTTCAAACAATTGACTCTCAAGTCAAACAAAAGCATGTGAAAATTTCCATCTTTTCTGCATCTACGTGAGTCAACATAATCCACTTTTACAACATATTGCTTCATGCAATATGCAGCATATTTCAAGAGAAAATAAATGTATTCAATTGGAAAAGAAATGCATCAATCATAAAAAGACATGCAAGGCCTTAATTGGATAAGAAATCTAACCATGTCTTACCAAACCATTTCAATGATGCTTCTTTTAGCTGCACTTCATCAAGTGAATCTTCTTGAACCACATTGATTATGGAATCCTCTCTTCCATTCTTGTCAAAATCTCTTTCCACCTTCTTCAAATTTCGTGGATGACTTGTTGGATACAAAGTCAAAAAAATTTCCACAAGATGACCTTCCTTATTGCAATGAGTGAAAAACAGTTGCATCTTCTTTTCAACATGGTTTTCATTGTCCAATGGACATTTGTATTTCTGCCTAGTTTGTTTCAGAAGTTTCCTATACATGGCTATCTTCTTCCAACATCTTGAAACAGTATGGCTATTCAAACCAAAAAAGGAACATGTAATTTTTCTCCAAATATTATGTGATAATTTACCATGTTTATCATAATCAAAAGCCACTTGATTAAAGGAAGATTTCTACCTTGCACATTCACCTTTGTCGCCTTCTTGAGGTTGTGAATTTGATAAGGTAGTGGATCTCTTCGAAATAACAACAATGCATTCAATGACTTTAGAGCTTTTGACATCCTCTTCTTTTCCATTTACATTAGCTACATTCTTATGAGCCTCTTCTTGCAAATTGGGTGTAAAAATTCCGCATTCATCATGAACACTAGCTTCACAAGCTTGAGGTAATGAACATGTAATGAAAGTCCTTCTTGGAACACCTTCATGTTCCTCATTGGCTTTGGAGGGTTCTCCATCATGTTTTCCATAACTAAGACCCAAATACCTAGGCCTTTCCTCAACAACAATTGGCTCAACTATGCCTTGTGTAAGTTTGCCAAATCCTTTACCTTCATAGCTCATATTCATCAATAATTTGGACCCTATTTCTCTAATGTGTATTTCAAAATCAGCTACACATTAATGTTGAGAATAAATAGAAGCTAAAATTAATTTTCGTACCTCTTTTTCATGCACATACTTGGATAAAGTTTCCTTGGCATCATGGAGTTGGGTCTCCATCCATACGACCTTGATAGGTTTTCATTTGCAATATGGAGATAAGTATTCATCTCATGCATCTTTTCAATAAGTTTTTTCTTCTCCTCCTTCATGGAAATAAACTACTCTTGAAGTATAATGTACTCCCTATTATCTTCATACATCTCTTGCACCATATCATTCATGATGTAGATCTTCTACAACATCTCTTTATTAAAGAGTTTTACTCAGGAAGATTGACTAGAAACAATTCTTGATGAAGTTGCCATCACACTTGCAATGCATAAAAGGCTTATTTTCTATGATTTGAGAACTGAGCCCTCAATCTTGACCTTCTCTTCACACACATAAACTTGCACACCGTTAAATTCTCCTTGCACAATTACAAAACCAATAGTGAATTCCATAGCTAACCTTGGAAAATTATCTCAGGCTAAAATGAGCTAAACTGTGTTATGATACCAACTTGATCTAAATATGGGAAAACTAGTTTTGTTGTGATAGCTCCCTCATCTGTATTAAATAATTGTGTTTAGGATCATCTCAAATTAGCCAGTTATGTGAGGGTTTATGTGTCAAGTTTAAGTGCATTTTATGAGAAATTCATGAGTTAATTATCTGTTAAAAACACATGTACAACCAATATATTTCAAAGAAATAATACACAACAAAAACATTACTCAGTAGCTGATAACAGAGTTCACCCCTCCTTGGCTACATCTCCATGGACCTGGTTCAATTGGCTAGGCCCTTTTTGGATTAATGGTTAATTCTCTAATTACATGCACCTACAGTGCTCCAATGGCTTTGAAACCCATTCCATTTGATTCAGAAGACCCAAAAACCTCAAAATAGACTCTTCAAGCTCTGAAAATGACCTTCAAGTAAATTAGGCATGACACCTCTCCTGGTGGCCATAAGCTTCTTTAATCTTCAAAGTGGACAAATAACTTACAGAAGTGATCCAATTCCTCTGCAACCTACACCATCATGCTCAGAGCATCCAAATCATATATGAACGACTCTTCTTGAGCCAAAATTGGTTGAAATATGTCAAAGTTATGGCTTCTTCAGTTTTCCCTAGGAAAACTCCTCCAAATCTGGAGAAACTCCAGTTAAGTCTGCTAATTTTCTATTTGACACCGAAAATAGAGGACCCGCCAAAATTGTTGATGAATTAATCTCAATATTAATTAATCCTATGTGTGAGTTAAAATGGTACTTAGAGCTAAACGCGCTCTTAAGTAAATCTGAATTAACAAATTAGATTAGCAATTTAAATGTGGGTTTAAGGGTTAATAACTCGTATTAGTGGGAAATCCCACCATTAGGGGATAAGCCCTATGTCTTGGGTCGTGTGCCTTAAGTCACATTGTGAGGGGGTTGGCCCCCATTTCTTTCTACCCAAACTTTTTTTTTTTAAAAATGTAATTTGGGTGGATATATAATCAAGTTGCAAAGCAGTGGTTCAATGGTATGGTTTGCGCGTTGTGTGGGGAAGGTCGTGGGATCTAACCCAACCTTCACCCAAAATTTTTTATGAATCATATCACATTGGAATTCGACCACACTTAACGTAAATTCGGCATTGGAGGGTGGGGAATGTGGTGGCCTCTTGGCTTCCCACGTGTTAGCACCCAATTGGATCTCTACGAACCAAAAAAGAATTCCAAGTGCCAAAAAATTTAGGCCAATCACCATTAAACAAGTGTCAACACATCATTTTCCTTTGAAAAGCCAAAATTTTCACGTTTGACCCTTTTTGTCCCCTTATTTTTTAAACAAAATCTCCTGTTTGGCACGGCGAACATCAAGCTCTAACTTTCACATACGGAGTTGATTTTCGATGAAATGAAGCATGCTGTATTCCTAGCAATGAGCCCTTTCCAATCATTCTAGTTTGTTGCAATTATTAGCACTTTGAATTTTTGGAAAAAATTCCCCCCTAATCTATATTTCGATCAGTTTCCCATATATCCTAAAATGATCATGGTCGTATTTTTCAAATGTGCCCAACATCCCTTGTGGTCCATTTTAAAAAATCACCATGTTGCATTCTCAAGACCATTTTCACAACATCCTCACTTTGGCACTTCTACTTGATGTCGATCTATGAAATCTCTCCAAGTGCTCTTTCTTGATGCCTCTATACAAAGTCTTCTATGTGCCCTTCTTCTTCAACTCAATGGTCATGAATTATGTTTCCAAACACATCCACTTCCGTAGACCCAACACAACATTATTCATCACATCATTTTCTTTCATTTAGGTTAGTGCCCTCGGTTTCCCTTGTTATCACTGGAAAATCGGACAAGTAAAGATGACATTATTAAATGGTAGGCAAAAGGATCTACAGGGTTGAGTCACATTATAGAAACTAAAGTATTTAAAAATATCGAAGGTATAAGAGGAAAATAAAATTGCGCATTGAAGGAACTAGCATAATTCGCCTTTGCGCACTTTTCTTCGATAAGTGCCCCTTTTCACGGCTTTCCCTCAAAAATTCGCACAGTCCTGAGAGTGGTGGAAGTCACTTTCCAGGACCACAAGGCACACTCCAAGACATTGATCCCACACTTGAGGCCACCCAAGGATAGCTGCCTAAGCCTCCTTAGGACCTCAAGGGAGCACACAATGGAATAAATGTGGCACACAATGGAATCACCCTCCTCTCTTGGGTCACCATCCATCAATGTACCAAGAGAGGGAAGGAGAGTTTGAATTCTCCTATAAAAGGCCACCAAGAGATGAACAATATGACAACACATTTATATACTGACTAGAATTTCCCCAAGCAATCCAGCAGTGTGTGATCCTAAGCAGAGATACAGGGGACTTAGTTGTTGGCCATCCAACAACTCCAGTCCACTAGAGTAGAGAGAGGGAGACTCTGCGCCAAGGTAGCTCGAAAGTAAATAAATCCTTGCATCGGGACTTAGAACTCCCTAGTTCTAACTGCCCCTTGGCAAGTGGGTAAAGGTTTCATCCTTCATTCCTACCAGCACTAAATAAGAGGGGATGTAAGCACCACCGTTTGGATTATTGAAGTTTTTTTACTCTATTTACAACTTTTGTATTATTTGTTTTAGTTTAGTTCTTATGTTTGAATATGCATGATATTTCATTATTTAGTATATTTATGTCTTAGCATGTTCCCTAACTTTCTTGAATCCAATTATTTTCTACCTATGACCAAGAAATTAAGAGGGAAAAACCACTCCTCTTAAGCCAGTGTGATTTGGTACATTCATGCACCAAACACACACACAGGATTGACGACTGCACTAACTTTTATTTCCAAGTTTATGTGGTTGTGCCTTTTTGCAGAGACCTCTTTCTTTCCTGTGGAGTTGGGCTGGAACTGCCCCCTTTCTTTCCTTCACTACCTGATTCACCCTCAGTGATAGGCTGAAGCTTAAGAGCTCCCAGAAATTACTTTGAAGGAAAATTTTGTGGCTTTTTCACAGAAAGGCACGCCCCAGTGCACGCGTTCAGCAGTGACTTGTCTGCAACCTTCACGCCTATCTCAGCCTTTTGCGCGTGGAAAAAAGAAGTAGTATTTTATACTATTTCCATTTATTTATTGCTTATAAAGTGACTGTCAACCCATAATAAATCTACCATCGCTTGTTGAGGTGTCGTGCAACGTATTAAATCTCACTTTTAGCTGTCTTTTAGTAGTTTACGCGTTAGTTTTATTTCAAGTTGATTTACGCAAAGTTAACACATAGTTTAAGTAGGAGGAAAATTAACTTGCATTCCTAAATAATTTATGTTTTGGGAATTTAGGCACCAGCAAAAATTTAGTTAATTAGCCAAAGTAAGTGGCCCAAGTCCATGCAAGCTTAGCTAAAAATTTTTCATTTTTCAAGTATAAAAGTCATTAGTTTAGTTGAATTTTTGCACTAGGATTCAGGACCAAGATCGAATTGTCTGTAGATAGCAAGTAATATTTGTTGCCTTTTCACCTTTGGGTGTTCCCAGGAAAGCATATGAACACTCTCTATTGATAACTCACCATCTCCCTATAGTTGATCATTTAAATTAACAAGGAAAAATTGGAAGTTGCCCACATCCGCACATGTTTCTCTTTCAAGCAAGGAACAACCAAATATAGTTTAAATAAGGGATTTTGAAAAGGATCACCACATATCCACACATTCAAACATGTTTTTATCCACCTTTTTCTCACACACATTCAAACCCTCAGTAAATTAAAGACACCTAAATCTAACTTAACCAAACTCACTAAACTCTCCCCATAGGGGCCACAAGAGAATTTATAGTTTAATTTAGGACCAAGGGGGTAGGCATCCAATAAGCTGACTTGGTCAGTCTACATCTTGAAACATAGAAGGTGACTATTTAGGGAACTTTCAAACCCATCTATCCACCCATGGAAAAGAAAACTCGAGCGCAATAGAGACCCTATTTAGAGGGGGTTAGGCTTAGGCCTAGTGTGTGCGGTATTATTCAGGGCTACCTAACCCGTCTAATACTCGGTACTGGTAGATGAACTAAAAAGAATCCCAAGACTAAATCGATCATGTGGGATGATGGTGATTAGTGGAAAAAATTAGGGCATCCTTCCCTATAGGTGATGGTGCAGGCAGCACTAGATCCTATACCCTTACCTTTGTTGATTTTATTCTATTGACTGGGTGCGTTGCCAGTTCTTTCGGGCTGTTTTTCCAGCATTCACAAGATATATTCTCAAGGCCCAGTTACATTTGATCGTGTGAGGATGATTAGGTCTTCTAGGATTTGAGTATCATACGCAAAAAAAAAAAAACCGTATTTTTTTATTGACTGATTACATAGGATTAGTATAAAGGGAAAATCTATCTTTTATTTTCTCTTTGTTTTATGTATGCGATAAGATTTTGCTGTGATTATAATCTTTATCCTCTCAAATATTTCAAAAACCATACCTAGTCAACACCAGAATGGACCCAATGGGACCACGTTGATATAGATGTCTTTTGGACCTCCCCTCATTATCGGGAGGGCTTCGAGGTATTTCGCCATTTAGGCATCAAAGATGGAACACTACCACCCTTATTGGTTCATCCTTTATTGGGGCATCATTAGTTGGGAACCCTAGTCGGTCTCCTAACGCCACACAGTTGAACACCCCAGAGGGTCACTGCACACCACTCCTCATAGAACCCCTAGCAGGCAAAGGAGTGTTACCCATATGGGAAGTGAGGTGAACGCAAAACAGGGTACGTCTCAGAAAATCTCCATTCCTAACCAGACCATTGTGTTTTCACAAGTTGCAATGACTACAAACTCACGGTCACATTTTCTAGCTTCATTAAATCTACCAGATTTAACCAAGTTGACAAACAACCCCATTTCACACAACCCCACATGGCCTCCCATGCCCACGAAACTTCCTTCAGACATTCCAAAGTTCAAAGGAATGCAAGAGGAAGACCCCAGAAATCACGTAATGACTTTCCACCCATGGTGTTTTTCTAACAACATCGTTGATGATATTATTCGACTAAGATTATTTCAATGCACCCTAAGCAAAATAGCCGCGAAATGGTATGTAGAGCATCCCTCTACTGCACATGGAACCTTTAGCGCCCTCACTACTTCATTCCTAACCTATTTTCATTTATCCATCCAACACGATTCCGGAATTGAATAATTGACCCACTTTAGGCAAACATCCATCGTCCATATCTCATACCATCTCCACGAATGGCGGCGGCATCATAGTTTGTGCAAAGCCAAACTCGATGATCAAGTTCTGTTAGACCTCTTCCTACAAAACTCTCACTGCAGAGATTTCAAAGGATGTGGAGCAACAAAATCCCATATCCGAAGAGGATGCCATTAGCAAGGCCCAACAACTTGAGCTCATCTATACACAGTCAGGGTATATTTACAATATCTTGCCTAATTCCTCGCGCCTGCAAACTTACAAACAATTTTCAGGTGCGTTGAACTCCAAAAATGGTTTAATTTGCTCATTGGCCCAAAATCACCTAAGAAACAACAGTCCATATCCCGGTTACACATATTATTCTACCCAGAACATACCACAACCCGCCTACCAAAGTCATCTTGCGCCTCCGCAAAATTTTACCAGTAGGTTGTCATCATACCACCATCAACATGGAGGACACTATCCTCTAGCTCAGGGGACCCAGTACGCAGCTAGACATGCTGACGAAAGAGCTTCCCCCCAACAACCATTTATAAACTAGGGGCAAGGACCACAATATGTCGAGTCCCCAGCACAAAACCCACCCATGCAGAATAATGCACATGTGAATTTTGTGCAAAATTCCCAAGCCCAATCATGCCAACCATACAATCAGGAGAATACAAATTATCCTCCTAATGCGGCTAATAAAAAAGGAAAAAACAAACCTAAAGGAAATCCTGGACAAGGGGGGAAAATCAACAATGCCTTCCATGATCTCAGGATGGAGGCAACTCCAATCGAAATCAAAACCAGGAACCAAGCAACCCCCAAAGGTAGAAAAAGAGGGAAATTCTTCGGACAAACCACTCTTGTTCGATATGTGGTGAGTACGACCATTACACTCACCATTGTTTCGACCTCCCTAAGTTGAACAAGTTGCATAGTAACTGTGGACAAGGGGGATCCTCCCAGTAGACATCAGTCATGCAAGAGCCTTTCCCCCATCAAGGGACAGCTAGCACGTAGCAACAAACTCTCGACGATTCTGGAAAAAACAGCCACAAAATCTACATGACTGGCGAAGAACCGAAATTACGATACCCACCAGACACCGATGCATCAGGGGCCAATACAAGTGCACCAACAACACCTTTGACCATATCAAATATGCCTTTTAAACCTTTTCCAAAAATCGCTAAGGGACGAACTAGGCGAGTAGCAAACCATTCCAAAGCATCCCATAACTAGAGCATTGTGGATGATCTAGCTCAATATCCCGCCATTATGTCAGCTTTGGAGGTATTACAATCATGCCGAAAGTAAAGGAAAGTCTTAATTTACTCATTAGGCACCATCAACCCTGTCGATTCATGCCCGATGGCTTTTGATATTGATAAACCCACCCCTAGGCTCCCCTCGATGGTCACCTTTCAGAACCCAGTGTCAGTTCAAAACATCACCATTCACCAATGTATCAATGACGAGGGTGCATCCACATGCATCATGTCAAAGAACTTCTGGCAGAATTTAGGGTCTCCTGAACTAAATCCATCAAACATCACACTTAGAGCATATGATGGATGCCCTTCATCTCCTGTCGGTCTCTACCAAAATGTTCCAGTCTGCTTAATCGACAAGATGGTCCTTATAGACATTGAAGTCTCAGAAGCCCAGCTGGATTACACTATACTCCTTGGGCAAAGTTATTTGTACACCATGTCAGCCATAGCCTACTTCCTATTCTTAACTATGATGTTCACCCATGAGGACCACATCATTACTGTCGACTAGTTGACACACAGTGAAAAGAAACCCCTAAAAAATACCGATGTCATTCTACCCTACGTAGATACATCTGCTGAAACGCTCACACAGTACTAAGGATATTTCCCTGGCCAGTTCAAACCATCGTCCATCCTAGGGTCATTCCTAGGAGATCCCCCTGTTATACCTGAGTCATTACTTGATGTCACAGGGGCTCCGGTGTGCATGATGTCCTCATCAAGCACCAAAGCTAGTCAATACATGGAGATGAGAAATAATGACATCGATTCCTTGGCCACAACAACCAATCTATCCTACGCCGCTTCCCAAACTCCTTTCCTCTTCCCCCTAGCTAGTTTTTTTGTTGCAGGAGGACATGGCCACGGTGGTCCTACCAAAATTATCATTTGAAATACTAGTTTGGTACCTAGTCCCACCTACTACAATGGGAGTCACACACATCACCTCGACAGGGTTAATCCCCCTCAATATTGAGCAAGCCCCATTTGTTCAAGATATTGTCGCAAACATCCCTTCAAAGTAAATTTCCATAAAAATTACGATGGTTACAACTAAGAAAAACAAGATAAGAGGAAAGAAGGTGGAGAATCCCACCATGCCACGAGAATCACCACACTACACCATATGTGACATGGTAGGCCAACCTACTCACATTTTCCCAGAGTTCAATGAATTAAAACCACTCCTTAGCTCTGTGGTAGATATCATGGAAATAAGTTCTCGTAAAAAGGAACCTGTCACCAAAATTTAAGGCAAAGAATTGCGTACGAATCACGCATGTGATATCTACAGAAATTTTGGACACTATACCCATCATTTCCCAGAGATCACGCGATGTAGGGATGCCTTACATGCCATTGAGCAATCCTATCAAGAGGATCCCTCCACCCAGTCATCTGGAGATGAACCTCACGTCATTCTATACCTGAAGGAGGAACAACAGACATCGTAGAGACTCCTAGCCATTCCCCGTCCCCCTATCGAATGTTTTGTACCCTGTGATGAACCCGATCATTTCATCGCTGATTTCCCAGCTCTGTAAATGTTTCAGCGATGGTATACAGTCCATGTAGTGTATCGCGCTGACCCAGATACACAGTATTCATGTCACATATGCCGTGGAAATCATCCTTTACACCATTGTCACTATATCCCTAGATTCTGTACAACGCTAGCTTGTATGTGATCAAATATTGTTTTCCTCTCCCGAGAAGATGGCTTTGACTCTGAATCGATGAACAACTCGACAACTCAAGAAGATGTGACAAATAGATCCATCCTCTTTTTGTCAGCAGAAAAGCGACTAATCAGGGAACCCTTAGTTACCCCCAACCACCCTCAACTGAGAAGACCAATATGTACGTTGTGTAAAACACCCAATCATGTGGTCACCACTTTCCCTGACTTAGAAGTGCTACGCCGCTAGTACCTAGTCACACCACCAAGTGAGCAGGACAGGAACCCCATAACTAGGATTTTTTTCCTAGTATGTTGGGGCAATCACCATGAACAACGTTGTACCTATATCCCGTGAGTACATTCTCTAATTGACATGATACATACATTAGAGAAGAAATGCGAGGATCTTCTGAACCAATATGGAAGGTAGAACGCCTCCAGGCAATCTACCCCATACCTAGGTCACCATGAGAGGAAAATTGGGAAGGCGCGCCAACCAAGCATGACCCAGGTCTAACCTAGGATAATATAAGGACTATGCCACCTTATTGTCCACCGAGTCAATCAGTGAAAAGAACTAAAGTACCTCGCAAACAGTTTTTTCATAGCCTCTTCTCTCTGGAAAAGAATTCTCTGTAACCAAGAGAAGATCACGCACAACTATTGACGGATTTGTTCACACTTTCATCATACAATAAAATGTGGGCATATCACAAACCTTAGAGCGGAAAGATAAGTGTTAATTCTACACTCCCCAAAACAGTTAGACATACCCAAGCCAAAAACTCAGAAATAGAAGCAGAAGACCTCATCTTCTACATCGAATCCTTTCCGAGCATCCACTTCTGGGATGAAGAGTAGTGTTGATTCCCTCACAATCTACTCAGTTGGCACAGTGGTACCATGCACCATTTGCACTGGTCATAACCATGATCCAGAGGCATGCCCACTAATGGAAAAATTTAGGCACCTCTATACCAGACATAATTTCCACCCACAGGAGATTGACCATCCTAACGAGGGACCCATCCAGCACTCACGTAAGCTCCCATCACAAAGATCCTCCCCCCACCAAATACCGACGACACGATACACCATATACAATTCATATCATCATGTATTGGAACTATCACTCGAGTCGTATGCTCATATGCCATAGGTGTCAAGTCAACTAAAACTACAAGAGTAGTTGTACCTACAACAGTGCACACCCAATTTTTCTGCACTCTGTCGATCGCTTCTAGTTCCACCACATTGACGATGGAATATTTTTCATATCTATCAACTAGCTCCATGCGGACTGAACCTCTTTGGCACAACCTTGCGCAAAATCAATCCCCTTTAGGATCCATATTCCATTCGGATGAGGACATCCTAGAGGCCGTAAGGGAGCTGGATTATCCATGGGATTCGATGCATCACCGCTCGATTTTTCTCCCCAAACAAGTGTTCAGTTCTGAAAAGACAAAAGAACAAGATATCTATATGATAGAATCAAAATATTTCCTCCCATCAGGGAAATTCGACTGGTTCAAGAATCCTATACCGGCGCCCGATGCGTTCAAGGAAGGAAACATGTCAAACATCTCACCTACTGTCAAGGTGAACATATCCCAAAAGCATGTAAAGTTTGAAGAAATCTCACTGGGGGCAGTATGTTCTCCAGAAGAAATAAACTCTCATACCCAATTTATACAATAGTATAGAGATATCTTCGCATGGGACTACTCAGAAATCCCTGGGCTTAGTCCCACTATCGTAGAGAACCATATTGACACCTGGCCTGATGTACCTCAAATACGCCAGAAACAGCTTCAATTGCACCCATCAAAGGCAGAAGCGATAAAACAGGAAATCGATAAGCTTCACAAACCCGAGTTTATCTACCCCATTGATTGCACATCTTGGGTTTCCAACCCGGTTCCCGTCATGAAAAAAAGGGCACCATATGTCTTTGTGCCGATTTTCAAGATTTGAATAAAGCCTGTCCCAAGGAAAATTACCCTACACCATTCATCGACTAGGTCATCGATGCTTGTGCGAGTCATGAGGCCCTCTCCTTCATGGATGGATTCTCGGGGTACATTCAAATTCAAATCCGCCACACAGACCGGTACAAAACTGTGTTTACCACCCCTTAGGGCACATTCGCATAGAAGGTAATGCCATTTGGCCTAAAAAACACTGGAGACAACTTCCAGAGGGCCATGAACTACATATTTCATGACTTGGCACGCCTTATCCTCGCCTACTTGGACGACCTAACCATTTGATCCAAGAAGCGCTCAGACCATCTCAAGGATCTTCGATTGGTATTCCAACGATGCCGAAAATAAAACCTACGCTTGAAAACCATCAGGTATGTCTTATGCATCATAGCAGGAAGAATTTTAGGTTTTATTATGTCCCAGTAAGGAATTCGATTGGACCCCCTCAAGGTCCAAGACATCAAAGAGTTACCTCCACCTCGAACCCTCGGGAAACTACAAAGATTGTAGGGGAAGGTCAATTTTCTGAGATGCTTCGTCCGAGATTATGCCACTTGCACTCAAGGGTTCATGCACCTCCTTCCAGGACATCCCATTCAAATGGGATGATCATAACCAAGAAGTTTTTGATGCGCTGAAAGAAACATTATCTTCAGCACCGCTCATCAGTCCCCCAAACTTTGACAAAGATTACATCCTATATCTATCAACTTCTGAGACCGCCTTGTCTAGATTATTGATCCATGAAGGCCCAGAAGAGAAGGAACACATAACCTACTACATCAGTAAAACCTTATCAGGCCCAACATTAAATTATGAACCCAAAGAAAAGACTGCCCTAGCATTAATGCATGGAGTCCAAAAGCTTCACCACTACATCATCTTAAAGACCACTATGGTCATCGCAAATATCAACCCTATCAAATATCTGCTAACGCGCCGCCTAATGAACCACAAATATGCCCACTAGATAGTCATCCTCCATGAATATGACTTACAGTTTCACTCCCCCAAGAGAAGAAAGGCACCAATCTTAGCATAGTTCCTTACGGACCTCCTAGGACATACCAAAGGATCACCAGTAAATGATTCGCTACCAGATGAACATCTCTTCTTCGTAGCAAGCAATGACCCTTGCTACGGAGATATTATCCTCTTCTCACGAACCCAAAATTTCAGACCTCATCTCACTCGAGATGACCATCAGTGCATTCACCATCAGGCCCCCCGATATCCCCTTATGGGAGATGTCTTATACCGATGGGGCATCGACACCATTTTACGTCGATGCCTTACTCACGACCAAGTTGAAAAAGCCCTTAATGACTGCCACAGTGGAGCTTGCAATGGCCACCTCTCCATGATGGCCACCGCAAAAAAAGTCCTACAGGTAGGATATTTCTATCCCTAATTGTTTCACGATGGCATTACAACATTCAATAGATGCAAGCGATGTCTGTGCTTCGCTCATAAGGAAAGAGCCCGTCCCACTCCTCTACAGCCTGTCATCATCACTAGCCCCTTTTACAAATGGGAGATCGACTTCATGACTTGTAGCCCGGCATCATCGAGAAATCATAAATACATCATAGTGGTTGTAGATTATTTCACCAAGTGGGTTGAAGCCATGCCCACATACGACAACACCGCAGAAACCGCTGCACAATTTCTATTTAACCATGTCATTTCCCGGTTCAGCGTTCCCAAGGAGTTAGTCTCCGCCCATGGGAAATACTTCGAGAATGAAGTTTTCTAGGAGCTATCCCACCATCTCGGATTCACCCATGAATTCGCATCACCATAATACCTCCAATCCATTGGGCAGGTAGAAGGTGTGAATAAAGTCCTCAAAAATATGTTACAACGCATGGTGAATAGCCATAAAACCAACTAGCACCATATGCTTTTCTGCGCCCCATGGGCATACCGCACGCCCGTGAAAACAACCATTGAATTCGCTCCCTTCCACTTTGTATACGGGGTCAAAGCTGTGATTCCATTAGAATGCTAGATCCCAAATTTACATTTCACCATCGAACTCCTCGGTGATACCCAACCTCTAGAACAAATTTTAGTATAGCTAGAGTTCATCGATGAAAGTCAACGGAAATCGCTGCAACACAACGAGGTCCATAAGAAACAGGAAAAATAATTGTTCGACCGCTACATCAACCCTCGCTCATTCACTGAGGGAGAGCTAGTCCTTCGCTACAATGTCGCAAAGGAATCCCTAGGGCTAGGAAAGTTTAAAGCTTTGTGGAAAGGACCCTACATAATAAAACATTGCCTCCTCAAGGGGGCATACATCTTGACTAAGCCAGATGGAACATGCCTTAGCAACCCCATCAATGAACTTTATCTCAAGAAATTATACCCATAAGGGCGGAAAAGGCCCACCCCTAGAGTCAACGTACATAGATCCAAAAACTTTAAATTTTTTTACCAAAAGACTTGTCACAAAACGCGCTCTAGTGTCACAATGGATTACCAACCTGACCTTTACTTTGGATTTTTTGATGGAGCATCACGATGGTCTCAAAGTTTTGCAATAGTCGCTTGGGTTATCTATCACCGTGACCGATCACCACTTGTCGCCAATGGTGTTTGTATCAGCTCAGCAAAAAAAAATCAAGCATAATATGACATTGTCATCGGACTTATGTGCGATGCCCTCAACTAGGGCATATGCTATATGCATATATACCTTGATTCCCAGTTAGTAGTGTTGTAGTTAAACCAAGAATTTGAGATAAGGGATTCACATCTGTTTAGAAAATACTTGCATGTAAAAATATTAAGTCGAAAATTTGACTACATTACATTCACACATGTACGAAGGAGTGAGAACCAAACAATTGATCGCATAGCTAACAATATTCTAAACTGGAATGAATCTCAAATAAACCATCATACATAAAAAACAAAAACATAAAAAATATAGATATCCATCACCATAACATAATCCATAAACAAAAATAGGGGGCACACCATGTAGAGCCGAAAAAATACCTCTTGCATATATACCAAAAATGTATGTGTCTGAGTATAAAAAATAGTGTCCCTGACTCGTAAGTCATCCCAAAACATACACAAGTACAAGTAAAAAAAAATAGGGGAAACATCCTCATAATGAGTGCTTTCCCCATGTACAATAATACTCTAGGCCAGTGCTCCCCCAGGTGGGGCACCTAGACCCATAGTCACTCTCGGTACCAATACTCGAGCCGCCGTCAAAACGAAGATCACCACCCGATGTAAAACCTATCAATAGCCCCTCTCTTGGGCCATCAAGGTCTCCAGCCACGCATCCTTGAGGTCATCTACTGATCCGGATTTATGCAGGAATGCAACAGAATAAACACATAACCATAAATACAGAGATGCAGCGGAAATAACACTTCATTTCATTAATATCAAAGAACTGAAATTTGCTTACAGACAGAATGGAAATAAAACCAGCTAGGGCACTGGTAGCTATCTCTGAGAAGAGATGTGGCGGCTACAGGCCTCTGAACTGCATTACAATGAGGCTCGAGGGCCTATTTATTATTGAGAAACAATGGAGAACCCTAAACATCCCAAAAACCTAACCCTAGGAGATGAAACGCCAAAACTATGGGCCCCGTTTGGGTAAATTGGTGTTTCAACTTCCCAGGGACGTAACTTTGGCATACTATCTCCGTTTGACGCACATGATACATCATTAGAAATCTCTATCCGAGGACTACAACTTTCGTGATTTGATACCCAAAAAACGTCGTTTAGGGCCTCAAAACGGCTCTGGAAGTTCAGGACCCGAAAAACTGCTAAAAATAGTAAGTTATGCCGAAACTGAAAAACTGAAAGAGACAATGGTGGGGGGCCAAGTGGAATAGGTGGGTGGCCACCAATATCCAACTGGATCATTCCTCCCCCCTTAGGAAGCAATGGTCCCCATTGCGTTAAGTTCCTCCATGAGATGAGGAAATTTCTGCTGAACTTGGTCCCTGGTGAACCACTTTCCTTGGTGCAGGAGTTGGCCAGCTTTGACAACCCGATACAGTTGGATCCTCTGTTGGCAAGTGTTCTTAATTTGCATGTCCATGATACAATATGTGGTGGCCTGTTCCATGCAGTCTGGGTTTAACTCTATTGGTGTGAGTTGTTCTGCAATGTCCGAAGTGTCCAGTAGAGGTGGGAAGTAAGGACGAAGGCGATCCACATTGAAGACTGGGTGCAGACCAAGGAATGGTGGAATACTAAGCTCAAAAGCATTGTTCCCTATAGCCTTGGTGATGGTGTACGGCCCGTATCGGAGCGGGCGAAGCTTGCGGTGAGGTCCAGTGAGGCGCTCCTTCTGCAAATGCAGCCATACTTTGTCGCCCACCTGGAAGTTGTGTGGCACCCGGTGTTGATCATGGCGCTTCTTGTACTTCGCATTGGCTCTGTCCAATATATCATGAACCTATTGGCGGATGTGTTGAATGCGCTCGATGAAGCTACTTGCTTTGTCAACTTCAGACTGGACGTGCGCTGAATCGGCCTGAGCAGCTGCAAATGGCATGGCTACGTCAATGGGACATAGTGGCTAGAATCCCAAGCCCACCTGAAATGGGCTATGGCCAATTGAACTGTGGAGAGCCCGGTTATAACTATGTTGTACATAAGGGAGGCTCTCGTCCCATGTGTGTGGATGCTTTGAATTGTACATGCGCAGAATGTGTACAATCATTCTGTTGACGACCTCTGTCTGGCCATCTGTTTGGGGATGGAAAGCTGTGGACTTGGTGAGCTTTGTGTCCATCATTAACCAGAGGCTGGACCAAAATGTGCTGAGGAACCTGCTGTCTCGATCTGATATGATAGACTGTGGGATCCCAAAGTGCACCCATACTCGTTCAAAGAAGAGTTTAGCAGTAGCTTCTGCTGTGATATTCTTCTTACAGGCCGCCATAATGGCCATCTTCGAGAATATGTCAACGACCACGAAAACACAGTCATTGCCATTCTTAGTAGAGGGCAGGCCCGACATGTAATCCATGGAGATGGATTCCCAAGGTCGACTAGGGGTAGGTAGTGGAGTATATATGCCTTGCTTCTTGATGGTCGGTTTGGCAATGGCACAAGCAGTGCAGGATCTGATGTGCTTCTCGACATCCTTTCGAAGGTTCGGCCAATAGAAATACTTGTGTAGTATTGCTACTGTTTTCTCGACCCCGAAATGCCCAGCGACTCGACTGTAGTGTGCTTCCCATATCATCTTGGCACGCTCGCTTGAAGGAACACAAAGGTGTCCCAGGTGACATAAAAGTGCATCTTGGAGGTGAAAATTTGGAACTTGCGTGCCCCCAAGAGTGCCTTGTAAGTGTGGCCGAATTCTGGGTCACTCTCATAGAGAAGCGGCCAATCAGAAGTCTCGTGCCCACAAGAGTTGAGCACGGTGGTGAGCGCCACGATCGGTGGTCGGCTGAGGCAGTCTGCAGCATTATTGGTGCTACCCTTCTTGTACTTGATGTTCAAATGAAACTGTTGCAGATATGTGGACCACTTCTGATGGCGATCATTCTGCAACTTCCCTTGTGTCTGTATGAACTGCAGGGGCCGGTGGTCTGTGTGGATGATTGTTTCCTTCCCCAAAATGTAATGCTTCCATTGTCGACGGGCTTGCACAATGGAATACATTTCTTTGTCATAGGTGGGATACTTGCGAACTGTCTCAGACAATGTCTCACTGTGATATGCCACTGGATGTCCCTGTTGAGTAAGAACCGCCCCAATAGCATAGTCAGAGGCATCTGTCTCGATCTCAAACGGCTGCTGCAAGTCTGGTAAGGTGAGCACTGGGGCAGAACATAGGCGATTTTTCAATTCTTTGAACGCCTTCTGTTGAGGTTCCGACCAAAAGAATTTTTCTCTCGCTCCTCCTTTGGTGACTTGACTCAAGGGCCAAGTGATATGAGAGAAACCCAACACGAATCTACGGTAGAAATTAGCAAGACCCAGAAAGCTGCGAAGCTCTGTTATAGTAGTCGGGGCTGGCCAATCCCGAATGACTTGGATCTTGGCTGGATCCACATGCACCCCCTTTCATCAATAATGTATCCCAGATATTGAACCTGGGTCATGCCAAACGTGCACTTCTCCAAATTGGCACACAACTTGTGTTGCCGCAGTGTTTGGAGGACTTGTCGGATGTGATGAAGGTGCTCTTCCCGAGTCTTGCTGAAGATCAGAATGTCATCCAAGTACACCACTACGAATGAGTTGGTGAATGGCCGCAAGATGTCGTCCATCATCCTCATGAAGGTTGCGGGAGCATTCGTCAACCCGAAAGGCATGACCAACCATTCAAAAAGGCCTTCCTTAGCTTTGAAGGTAGTCTTCCACACATCAGAGGGTTCAATTGGTACCTGGTGATACCCAGACTTCAGGTCGATCTTACTGAAATATTTTGCACCTTGGAGCTGGTCCAGAAGGTCATCAATCCGTGGGATTGGGTACCTATTCCGGACAATGATCTTGTTCAGCGCCCGATAGTCAATACGGAGTCTCCACGTCCCATCCTTCTTCTGTACCAACACGATCGGGCTCCCACAGGGCGATGAACTTGGTCTGATGTGACCTTTCTGCAACAGCTCCTGAATCTGCCTCTTGATTTCATCATTTTCCAGAACCGAGCGTCGATAGATCGGTCCATTGGGTAGCGGCGCACCTGGGGTCAGATCAATCGGGTGCTTGACCTGGCAGTGCAGAGGAACCCCTGTGGGTGAGGTGAAGATGTCCCCGTACTCCCCCACGACCTTATCCATTTGTTGTTGTCGTGCAGAGGGGCCCTGTCTGGAGGTCGTGGCCACAGTCTTCTTCTTGCCCTGGGGGCGGATCATCAGAAAAACGAATTTCCTGGTTTGGGAAATGAGCTTACTACATTGTTTTGTAGTAACCAAAGAGATAGTCGTAGGAGGTGGTACCTCTGGTATCCTGTACAACTTATTTCCCAAAGTAATAATAACAGCACGAGGTCGAGACTCATACACAGCATGACGCTTCCACGAGTATGGTTGTCCTAATAATACATCAGAAACATCAATAGGAGCAACGTCACATAATACCTCATCCGTGAAGGGCTTGATGCTATAGGGAAGGCGGCACTGCTGGCTGGCGCGGAGATCTCGTCCTTGGTGAAGCCACCCGATGGTGTATGGATGTGGGTGAGCTGTGGTCGGCAAGCCCAACCGCTTCACGACGTCTGCTGAAATGAGGTTCTTTTGGCTCCCATTGTCGATAATGAACTGTACAGGGGAGCCCTTTACCCACATCTGGGAGTGGAAGAGACGTTCCTCCTCCTCTGGATCTTCCGGTTCCTCCTTCTGGATCTTTGTAGTGGCAATAGTGGCGTTGGGCTCCGCATCAATAATATGTTTCCCTTTTTCATTCCCTTTTCAGGTTCTGATTCGGAGTCGGAGCATGCATCTGACTCAGAAGCCCTCATCTCGGCCACTAGCGACTGCTTGGCCCGACACTCACTTGTGTTGTGAGTGGAGCTCTTATGGAACTCACACCACTTTCCCGTGTCCTTATTTGGCTTTACGGTGTTGTTCTTTTCTTGTGGCTTTGGTGGGTTGTCTTTAGCCGCCATGCCTTGGCTCTGTCCTTTGTTCTGTGGTTTGGAAGCACCTTTTCCTTGCTTTTGATTCGCAGATCCAAAGTCTCGCTTCTTCTGTTTGAATTTCTGCTCAATCTTGGCAGCATACCGGTATGCCGTACCAAGCGAGGAGATGTCGAGGAACTCATTTCCTCCTGAATGTATCTGTGCAGACAGCTGTGATACTTTAGCACCAAATGTTTCTCTGAATCTTTGATACCCAACTTTGTGCGCAGGGTATGGAACAGATTCGTCAGCTCGTGCACATCTTGATCCCTTTGTTGTCGAGGCGTGGTCCATTGTATGTACTTGTCCTCATAGCTCCCCACGGGATAGTATTGTTCCTTGACGGCGTCTCGGAAGAATTCCAAGTTGGTACGGCGAGAACGAGAGAGGGTTCTGTACACGGTCCTTGTTCTCCTGATGGATTTTGATCCTTAACAAGGATAGCTACTTTGAGACAAAAATAATCTTCTCACGTGCGAAGAAGTCATGAACCGAGAAATATCCTTCTAACAGATTCAACCATCTATCTATGAGCAGAGAAATATCCTTCTAATAGATTCAACCATCTATGTATGGCACATGCATCTGTTTGACCCTCAAATATGGGAATGTCAAAATTTACTTGTACCTTAAAAGGAGTCGCGCCTCCAGAGTGGCTGCTGGATGCAGATGCGCCGCCGGTGGGTAGCCGTTGAAGGATCTGAGCAAAGTTATCCATCATCGCGTTCCTTTTTTTTTTGAGGGCCTCCTCGAGCAATATTTTGATAGGATCTCCTGCTCCCTCATCTTTCTTTTCGTCCCCCATGGGCGTCCGTCGATTTCTTGAAACACTAATTCAAAGCTCACCGGATCAGCTGGCTCCTTTTACCCCGACCTCGTTGGGGACATGCAAAGAGATCAGAAAAAAAAGCAGCCTCGTGCAACGGTCCGGTTGTGCGGGAACGCAACGAGAATAAACACACTGTACATAAATACGAGAGATGCGGCGGAAACGCACTTGTTTCATTGTATCAAGAAGCCGGGAAATTTGCTTACAGACAGAATGGAAATAAAACTAGCTAGGGCACTGGTAGCTATCTCTGAGAAGAGATGTGGCGGCTACAAGCCTCTGAACTGCGTTACAATGAGGCTTGAGGGCCTATTTATTATTGAGAAACAATGGAGAACCCTAAACATCCCAAAAACCTAACCCTAGGAGATGAAGCGCCCAAAATATGGGCCCCGTTTGGGTAAATTGGTGTTTCAACTTCCCAGGGACGTAACTTTGGCATACTATCTTCGTTTGACACACATGATACATCATTAGAAAGCTCTATCCGAGGACTACAGCTTTCGGGACAAATTTGATGATCAAATTCGTTGGTGCTTTGATACCCAAAAAACGTCGTTTAGGGCCTCAAAACGGCTCGGGAAGTTCAGGACCCGAAAAACTGCTAAAAATAGTAAGTTATGTCGAAACTGAAAAAATGAAAGAGACAATGGTGGGGGGCCAAGTGGAATAGGTGGGTGGCCACCAATATCCACCTAGATCATCTATAAAACCTCGGGTAGGCATCACGTGGGGATCCACTCGACCCCATGCATCATCTAGCACCCAAGCTCTGACCTCTAGAGCAGCCACTTGCTCTATCAACTCAACTACATGAGCCTATCCTGCATCGGCATGAGCTCACTCAGTAGAAGTATCAGCAACAACCAAGCTACTACCCTCCCCCAAGGGGCCAGCCCCTCCACCCAATGCTCCACCCAGAGGCTATGCGTGAGCTCCTCCCTATCCCCCAGGAGCTCCTCGAGGTCGCCGAATCAGATGATGTCCCACCAACCAAGACATAGGACGTTTGACCTTGCCAACATCTGCAAGAGTAACCAATATTATGTCATTTTCATCATAATACACATAAAAAATATATATACTCAAGTAAATGCAAAATAAAACACAAAAACGTACTTGCTGGCCCCCAAGCATATCCAGCAGGAAGACCCATGTCTCAGTCTCCCCGGAAGTCCATCCCTGCATAAGGGAATGGCAGGAAAATCTGAGGATTGGCCTTAAACCAAGCCTTTGTGGTGGCGTTCCAATAATGCCCCACCGTACCTCCACCTCCTCGAGGCATCACAGGGGCCCACCTCCTAATGCGAGGATCCTTTGGCCCCCAGCTGGCACTGCCACCGTAGGTCTCAGCAACACCACCCACTCATAAATGATGTTGCATAGGATGCTAGCATAAATGAACAGCTTTGATCTATCACAAACTTTGGAAAGTTCTGCCAGCATCCCGTCATATCAAAAATGGGCAAGTTCAAAAAAGTGCTCAGCCCTCAGCCAGCGCAAGACACCGATCTGTAGTCTTGACGCCCGATGAGGAGCAGACAACCCCGTCAGTTGCACAATGGCCACCAGAGCACACTTCTTGGCCAAATCAGTCAAAGTAGCTATCGCTATGCACCCCTCTATAAGAGGCACCCCACCACAATGGCCCGTTGCAAACCCCTCAAGATCCACTCTCCCAGAGGGAAGTGGATAAAGAGGCACCTCACCCGAAGCCAACAACCCCATCACAAAATAGATATCCGTCTCAGGACAAATAACAAGATTGCACCCCCTCAACACCATCACCTTGTGCTGCCTATTCCAGCATCGGATCAGGTAGCGCAATAGACGATCTTGTGATCGTAGTAGGTCATTCTCCATAAACTTGAGAAGACTCCAGTGTGCCACTTGTTGGTGCGCATTGGCATTAGCAGCCAAAGTGGCTTGGAGATCAGGCCAATCCCTCTCCCTCCACAACATCCTGTCACCAAAATAGGAACACAACAGCCACACTAAAAACACTAAGAAACAGACAAAAATTCCCAAAATTTTTGCAAAAAATAGCTTCAGCCCTCCACACGCCTGTTCCTCAGAAAGGCGCAAGGAGAGCGCATTTTTCCTTCTCACAGACATGCCAAAGGCATACCCAAAGCTAGGACAGATGCGATAAATGTGCGCAAAACATTATTTTTGCACGCAAGTTGCGCACCTATACCTCGATCACCCACACGGTCATGGTAAAAATTGGCCTAAGATCCGTACAAACCCACCTTGTACGAACCCTGGCACCGACACACTGAAAATATTGAAATATAGGACATCATGGAGCCTACCTAGCTAAAACATTGCTAGTCCTAGGTACTCAAGCTGACTACAATGGCAAGAACTACTCCGCAAAAGCCTCTGACCTCTCAAAACCTCAAATTCTCAACAGACACAAATGAACTGAATTGAGCCATATTCGCCTATATGTCGCCCTTTTCAGAAATTTTGGAGGACCATAACAAGAGCTTAGAAGGCCCATTTACAAGACCGAATGCAGCACTATGATCAGCTCTCCATAACACCCAAGGGCGGTGCCACAAATTTTCACCCCCGAAAAAATAATTTTTCAGTGACGACAAGTATGCCCTCTGTCATCTTCTTTTTTAAAGCACATGTATTTCAATAATATTTGAATAAAAAAGATTATTTCACTTGGGGTATTTGTTTTTGTAGGTAGTGTGCAAACCATCCACCACTCCATCCACTGAAAGTTCCAGAGTAGGTATCATTCTACCCTCAGCATGATAAAGTCTCAGAAAAACTCTGCATATCCTGACATCATTTCTCCATCAGAAACTAACCAAAGGTTCGAAAAACCTGACCATGTTTATCATCACCCCACTTTTTCACATGATAAACATCCTCGTTGGTCAGTAGATCCTCCGCTCCATGGCGCCCGTCACCCAAAGTAGAC
This sequence comes from Pinus albicaulis, assembly GCA_034641835.2. Taxonomy (NCBI): domain Eukaryota; kingdom Viridiplantae; phylum Streptophyta; class Pinopsida; order Pinales; family Pinaceae; genus Pinus; species Pinus albicaulis. The sequence continues at coordinate 1,012,174,259 of CM076577.1, read as the reverse complement.
CATGTATCACAAAAAACAGTGACGCCATGGCCATACCACTTTAGTCCAAGAAGAACCTCATGCCCATTCACCCGCCATGCATCAAGTCAAGTTTTACCATATCAAAATAAAACCCATTTCCATGATGACCAGTTTTTACAAGAATATCGAAATGGCACTACCACACCTCACATTTTGCCTACCATACCTCCATCGACATAGCCCATCTGCGAAATTTTCCATCCGCTGGATCAACCCCACACATGAGACCAACCAATGGGGCCCCCTCCCTCAGAAAACACACCTTCCTCACATCATCAGTGAGCGAACACTTTCATGTTTTTGGGCACCCATCTCTGTGTTTTGTACAAACCAAACCCCATTATTTTATTCTTTTGGTAAGTGTACAAAGACTGCAAATGGTGCACTATGTCCCCCACCCACCCATCCATTTTTTTTCCCATGGCAGCAGTCCCTAGTCACCCTTTTTCGGAGTATCACACCCTCATGCATAAGCCACCATGACATTCATAACCAATATATACCCACCCTGGATGTCCTACTGAGTCCAAGGATTTCCCCATAAAAAATGGTTATGACTACTGCCAAGCTGCTTTTTATACTCTGACCTTGGGCCATTGAATCCCCATCATCATTTTTCAGTCACCCCTCGCCATCATGCCTATGTTAAACCCATCACATCCAACATCCTCATCCCCTATATCAGTGACTCTCTCGTTCAATTGAGGCTTCCTTTTTGTCGACATCAATACCTCTTTTCCAAAAAGGAAGCAGTACCTTGGATCACCCCTCTCCACAAAAGGGACATCCTCGAATGGAACTATTGGAGACATCATTACCCACAGATGTCATTGATCCTTTTGACATTCGACTACAACATAAGTTTTCATGTCAATATGGTATCGTACCTTACAACCATTACACCTTGATCAAATTCTTCGAAGACCAGTGCCTTATAAGTGTCTCTTTCAACAATGCTTACATGTGAAGGTCATAGCCATAAACCTATGCATACAATGCGCATTTATATGCCATACAATTTTTTACGCATGTGGTTACCAAATTACACCTATTTTCAAATAAAAAAATTCCCTTGAGGGCGTTAGTAGTCGTCATCATCAAGCAACAGATCACTACCATACTAGTGACATAGAAAAAATATGTATCTGTCAAATATATTTCTTTAAATAGATAAAGCATCAAAAGCATGGGATATGTCCGCCTCGTAGAAAATTTTTATATATTGTATTATACCATTGCTTGCAGGGATCCCATAGGATATGGTCACTCTTTGACCTGGTCCAGGGTGTCTCCAACTCCGTGCTACATGCAGGTCTCTCTCTCTCTTCGCATATTACACAGAAAAGAAACTATAATGTATTTCGGCTATACAGTTCTTCTTAGACCTCACACATTAGGGGGCAACTGTTATCACTGGAAAATAAGACAATCAAATATGACATTATTAAATGTGAGGCAGAAGGATTTACAGGGTTGAGGAACATTATAGAATCTGAAGTATTTAAAAATCTCTAAGGTCTAAGAGGAAAATCATTTGCGCACTGAAGGAACCAAAAAAATGCGGCTTTGCGTGTACTTTTCTTCTATAAGTGTGCCTTTCCGCGGCTTTCCTTCAAAAATCTGCATGGTATTGAGAGTGGCAGAAGTCACTTTCCAGGACCATAAGGGACTCTTGAGGACATTGATGCCACACTTGAGGCCGCCTAATGATAGTTGCCCAAGCCTCCTTAGGACCTCAAGGGAGCACACAATGGAATAAATGTGGCACACAATGGAATCACCCTCCTCTCTTGGGTCACCATCCATTAATGTACTAAGAGAGGGAAGGAGATTTTGAATTCTCCTATAAAATTCCACCAAGAGATGAACAATATGAGAACACATTTCTAAGCTGGCCAAAATTTCCCCAAGCAATCCAACAGTGTGTGATTCAGAGCAGAGATAGAGGGGACTAAGTTGTTGGCCATCCAACAACTCCAGTCCACCAGAGTAGAGAGAGCGAGACTTTGTGCCAAGGTAGCTCGGAAGAAAAGACATCCTTTCATCGGGACTTAGAACTCTCTATTTCTAAGGGCCCCTTGGCAAGTGTGTAAAATTTTCGTCCTTCATTTGTACCAACACTCAATAAGAGGGGACGTAAGTGCCACCGTTTAGATTATTGAAGTTGTTTGACTCTATTTATATATTTTTTATTATTTATTTTAGTTTAATTTTTATGTTTGAATATGTATACTATTTCACTATTTAGAATGTTTATGTCTTAGCGTGTTCCATAACTTCCTTTACTCCCATTATTTTTTTCTTGTGACCAAGAACTTAAGAGGGAAAAACCACTCCTCTTAAGCCGGTGTGATTTGGTACATTCTTGCGCCAAATGCACACACACAACCATACCTTAATATTGCTATCATGGGTCCCTTCCTTCATCATTTTATCCCCCACTAAAGGTTATCCCAAGACTACCTCTTAGAGTGAAAAAAACTGCAATTAAGAAGTCATCCAAGTATCATGTTGCCTTTACTTCGGTTTGGTGTGCCCTTCCTTCTATCTATCTAAGAGTCATGCTGAGGACTTAGCCAATTCTACATTAAGCTAAGAATGATTTATTCATCACAAATTTTATCACATTCCACCATTGTCACAGGCATCCATACCTTCTACTCCAAGGTTTCATACTTCCCCAACAATTTCTGTAACAAAAAAATGTTCCTTGTGACCCAACTACACAAGGTCTGGTCATAATCGTCCATCGAAAGTTTGTCCATCGCATCGAAAAAAAAATACTCCCTTCTCTCATTTCTCCATATGTCCCATATTTCAAAATTTGCAATGAAAGACATGTTATATTAATACTTACATCTTCGTGTGGTTTCTCTAAGTGAGTGCCTCCTTTCTGCAATGTCTGCAATGTGCACGAATCATGTTTAACTTGGGAAACATCATTTGTACCAAGCTCCTCTTGTTTTGTTGGAACATATGAAACATATTATTGTTCATATATCATAGCTTCTTCATCCTCATCACAATTAGTAGCCTCATGTTATTCCATTTCCCAACCCAGTAGAAGAAGCTCTTCTTTAAATTTATCCTCCAAAACTTCAAGTTTAGCCTAAATCCTTGGTTTCTCCTTTCATGCGTTTCAACCTATCCAATGTTTGCAAAAGTATACCATGGCACTCTAGAAAACTTGCCATTGTTTTTTTGTTTATCTCACCCCCTGACTAGGGTCTATGCCGCTACCAAACTATCACATATGTCACATTTCAACCAACTACTCAATTTCTTACGTTAAGCTCAACCCTGACTCCAACGTGCCTCTGCTACTACCAAACTTCAATACTTCCAATAAGCTTGGTCCTTCCTAATCGGAGCTTTGATACCGTATTTCATTCCCTCAACTTTTAAATTTACTGCCCAACATTATTAAATGGTGCTTCGTGCAACATCAACTAAATTTTTCGCTTTACACTACTTGAGTTTTCAGACTATGCCTACTACCAATACTTCGTTAATTTTCTTAAGTGTTACATATTCAATTACATGTGCAGCAGAATTAACATTTAATTCAATTATATATGTAGTAGAGTACATAAACATCAATGGAATATCATTCATTAGACACAGTTATGATGGGAGGGGGAAACTCCTCAACAGTTCATCCCAAATATATAAAATCAACTTCTGAAAATATTTTACAAAGTTGAAATTTTACAATTTGTGTGGAAATTCCCTGTCTACACTAGCAACTTGTCCACTTGTTTTTACCCAAGTCGTGCAGTCTATCGTTACCCCAGAATGACTTCTACCTGTCATGACTTCAACTCGGCCTCTGCTTGTCATTCAATTTTCGTGACTAAAATTCAACATGTCATTAATCCAACTCGACCTTTTCCCTTCGGGTAGTTGTCATGAATATAACTCAAACTATTGTGATCCCAAATCAACCTCTTCTTGTCGTGCTATTTTCGTGACTGCAACTCGGCCTATCGTGATTCCAACTCAGCTTCTAAAAGAAAGTCTGAATTTCCTCCGCCTAGAACATATGACTTGTTTCGCTCGGTTCTTAGACTCACTAGATGAGCCTCATCCTACCCATCACCCTACACTTCGTCTTCTTTCTGCCTTGTGCAAAATTCCTAAACTTCTTCTTTTTTCGACTTTCTTGGTTGAACTCCAAAATTTCTTGCCAAATTCTTCCTTGAACGAATTTCCTCCTCCGTACTTATATGCTCCCATTTTTCATGGTTGAAACCCATTATCATTTGAGCTCACCTACCATGTTTTTTCGAACACCCTGACTGACTTGCCTTCATGTACACAGTTGCCCACAGTCGAACTATTCACTAAGTGTTGAACACCCCTTCTGTGGGTGGGCACGCCCTAGGCCAACCTGCCAGTAGGAAATTGGGTGCCCCTTGTGGGTGGGCATGCCTTGACTTTGAAACCATGTTGTTTCCTCCACTCATCGTTGGTATCTCCTTCCTCCACACATCACTCCCATCAGTCATCTCCACGTTGTGTCACTACCACGCCACGCTCTTTCCCAGGTGCCCCATGGTGCAGGTTGTGCCCATAGTGCAGGAAAATACAATGTGCACAGTGGGTCCACTGATCAGATCGGCCATATACATCATGATCATGTGTTTGATTATACGTGCTCGCTATTCTTGACTCGCTCATTTGGTTTTTCACCTCCACACGAGTTTGCGGGCAATTATGGGTTCCCATTGGTCGTAGTGCCAACTACGGTCCCTAATAAAGCGGTGAATAATTAATTAGATGGTGGATAACCAGGTGTCAAAAATGGCTTATTTTATACCTCTTTTTCATTAAAAATGTTTGGTTGCTTCTCTATTTCAAGGGCCTCTCTTATGATTTTACAGTTGTAAAATGGAACAGAGGCAAGAATTTTGGTTTGATAAAAGTAGACCAGATGCTATGAATTAAAATAGTGCTTGAATATGGTAGACTTACATAGTTGGAGATGATTGGTGTCAACAATATGTTCTTTGATAGAGCTTTGAAGGGCCACCTAGTCTAAGTAATGTTTTCTTTTCAACATGAAGAAGAGGTATCATAAACCCATAAATTCAATATGGGGTCAAAATTATCTTTGGCTGACTGAAAATTTTTCTTCAAAGATTTATGGCGTTTCAAAATGGCCTTAAACATGAATTTTTCTATAATGTTAGTAGTCCCTTTTATGTAAGGGAAAGAAACTTGACCCTAAGGAGGAGAGGAATGGGGATTAATGGATTTGGAATTTGAGATAGTATTGACACTCTATTGATCTTAGAAGAGCCATAATTGCTAACTATGGAAGATTGTAATAGGTGGGGTGCTTTCTTAAAGGGAAGGAATTGGGGAGTAGAAATTTTAAGGGCATGGGAGATGCGGGTTTTAAGAATGTCATATTTTTGGGATGGGTGGCTATGAGAATGGGCATGAAGATAATGATCAATATGGATATTTTTCCTATAAACTTGATGAGTTAAGGAAACATTAGGAAGGTTGGTGGTAAGGAAATCTAAAAAGGGTAGAGAATTATTAAATTAAATTTCCATGGTGAATTGAATATAAGGGAAAATGTTGTTGAGATGGGAGAGAAGGGAATAGAGTAAATTTCTACTGGGGTAGGACAAGATGAGAAAAACATTAATGTTAGCCATAAATAAAATACTTCAATTTTCACCTTAATTTTTCATCAACATTATATAGTGAGATAAATTATTTGAAAATAAAATAAGATAAACATTAATTTACATTTTAGTATGAGGGAGATGCATAAATTCTTCATGGATTTCACAAAAAAATAATACTATTGATGTTATATGATGTGTAATAATTCATCCTATGCTAAATTTAGATGTAATATTTAAATAGAAATAGTAATAACATAAAATGTTTTAATGTAAAATATTTCAATGTCCATATTAAATAGCATGATTTTATATCACAACAAAAATCAATTAATTTAAATTAAAAATTTCTTATATTTTCACTTTCCATAGCTAGATGTGTAATTTATTTCATTTTTAATATAAATTTGATATACAAGATTTAAGAAATATTAATAACAATGAAAAGATTTATGTAGGTGATGGGCCTCTAAATTAGACATAAATTAAGGCCCATCTAGCATTTCTTAGGCACATAAAAGTTATATTAAATCTCTCCTTCGACACTTAATAATGTTTTTTTATGCTTTCATATGTTCTTAGGAAGGTTTAGAGATAATTGTATATTTGTGCCTAATATTATTTATTTTTGAACGATATTGTGAGAATATTGGGAAGATTATGAAGATTTGGAGAAGGAGATAATTTAGGTACTTTCTCCCTACTACTGGAGGATCAATATTGGAGAATAAATGAACAAAATATCATGAATTAATTGAGAAATTCTAGAGATATTTTGGAACTTCGATGATTGAGAAAATCTGGGAATGTGTTCCACGTCATTTACTGCAAAATCCTAGTGTTGGGAACCAGATCAACTATCTCAGGAATTTTGGAGGGGAAATATTCCCCCTTTTAAGGGGAATTCTTCCTCAGCATTTCTTATAACTACCAATTCGAATTGGCTTCTAGGGGCATGTATTGTTTAGTGTTATTGTGGAGAAAACTTGTTTTCTAGAAGCTCCACTTTCTTTTCTTGTAGGGATGTACTTGCATTGATTAAATAATGAAGATTGGTGCCATTTTTAGCCTATAAGGCTTGGTTTCTTCCATAGGAATCTGAGTTCTCCTTAGGCTTGTCCATCCCAGTAGCCTCAGATCCCTCTTGCATAATTTATTTATGTTCTTGTCACTTCTTATTCACATGCATCTCTTATTTCTATTTTTCATATATTTGTATTTAGTATTGTTTCTTTTCTTACTGCAGGATTGAGTTAAATGATTTAAGTGAGTTATTTTGCAGGTTTTTTAAAGGTTCAAAATAAATTTTATTTCTTATAATAACTTTGGAAGTTCATCTTAATCATTAGTCTACTTGGATTTGGTTACTAGTTCACTAATATAAGATTTTTGGAAATTCCTTGTAGCGAAATAGTAGTAAATTTATGCTATTTTTTAAAGGGGTTAATGAGATCCATTACACTTGATTACACTTGTATTAAGTAATAATAATGTTAATTTTAATAATAAAAAAATTACCCCATTTCATTTTCACTTGATTAGGCTAGGCATTTGATAGATTAACTAGCTCACTAGTTCTTGAATTTCCAGATTTTAGAGTAGTAATTTTATGTTATTTTTTAGCATGTGTGAACATGGATATTTTGGATTCGTTCCACTTGGAGGAGACATAATACATGATACTTACTAAAAATATTTGTCCCATCCAATTTTCATTTGATTTACTTAGTCATTCAGTGAGTTATTTCCAAAATAGACTTTCTTGTAGGAAAACCAGACTTTCTTGTAGCACTCTTGTAGCATGTGTAAACTCAATGAGATTTCCTCCCAAAGGTTGGTTTTTGTCTCTTAAGGTTGAATAATGACCCTTAGGATCTAAATACATGATTGAGGAAGAATAAAAACCACTTAGGACATTCATTTTTGCAAATTAAATTAGGTATTTTTATTTGAATTCATGCTCTTAGGATTTCACTTACAAATTGTTGTTCTTTCCTAGGATTAATTTCTTTTCAAAAAAAAATTCCATTTATGCAATTAGTTTAGGCTTTAATTTCATGACATTCCCTACATTACATAAGATCAAAAAAATAAGGACACATTATATGCTGCACATATAGTGCCGATACCTCTTAATTTTGTATGATCCCCGGGTTCATAATTAAAGTTGGTAGCCTTGGGAGTTGAAGCATTATTATTGTAATAGTAAGGCTCATCACTTTTTGGCATCGTTGCCAAGGAGGTGTCAAAGTATGCATTTTTTTCTTCCCTATTTGATTCATTTCTTTTATTTATGCAAAAAGAATAAAAAATTCACTAGAAATATTTCATTTTAAAACATAAAGTTGCATTGCATTAGCATTATTATTCAAAAAAAAAAAAATTAAAATTACTTCTCCAACACCAAACCCCCCACTTGATCACGTGATGCAGTAAGAGGCACATCACCATCCACTTTTTCAGGTAGAAGAAGAAGAGGTGGCTGAGAAGGTTGAAGAAATGGATGGAGATGATGGAAATGAAGAAGATCCTATTGCGTTTCCTACTTACCCTTTCCACCGTATCTCTTTGGCTTATTTTCCGGGTACAACTTCCAACAATGATCGTCTTCATGACCTTCCTTTTTGCAGTGAGAGAAATAAGGCATTTCTCCTTCACCTTTCTTCGTTGATTTCATCTTATTTTCCTTTTCCTTTCCTTTCGCCTTGAATTTTCCATTTGAAGGTTTGAAAGTTGGTTTCTTTGAATGATCATATTTATCATTTTTGCCCCTATTTTCAATATGAATGGCCTTTACACTGGCAGAGTAAATAGTAGTAGGTTCAAACATTAACAATGAATGTCTAATGTAACTATGTAATGACCCAATATACTTAGTTACCACTTCAGGTGAATCTAACGAAATTCCCAAACTTAGTGCTTTTTTTCTAAATTCCTCGGTAAAGCTTTTTACGTTTTTTCCATTACCTTGCATTAGGTACTGCCACTCCATTAAGGATTTTTTCTTATAACCCAAGGGATAAAATTTCTATTTAAGTGCAGAAATAATATTTGACCATGAGGAAAGAAGGTTACCCAAATTACTGTTGCCTTGAAGTTTTATCTCCCACTAGATTAGAGTTGTGCCATTCAGTCAAAGAGAAGCCAACTGGATCTTTGCCTCATCCTCCACATTCTGCTGAATCCTGCATTAGATTTCAAGCTGCCTAATCCAGTTGTTAATTTTCTCTACACTACTTTCACCATTAAATGGGTAGATAAAATTTTAAATCTAACTTAAATAAAGGTTTATTAGATCCATTTCCTAAATTCCTATGATGATGGTGAGAAGAGGAGGAAGAAATTTCACTCGCAGGAGAAGAATGAGGTGGATCTCCTCCATTATCTCCATGCCTTGAACCTTGTCATCATGAAGCATTTTCCCCTGATTTCTCTGGTCTCTCAAGTCTAGAGAACAACTTCTCACCCCGGCTTTCCTATGTCTAAAAAGGGTCACGACTATTTGTATGTTGTCGTAGACCGCTTTAGTAAAATGTGCATATTAATGCGTTGTAAAAAGTAGGTCACTGCTGAGCAGACTGCTTATCTTTTCTTTCATTTTGTTTGTGTCCACTTTGGGTTGCCCACATCGATTGTGTCAGATTGAGACTCTTGCTTCCTTGGAGAGTTTTGGTCCAGATTGTGGCGAATGATGGACACCAAGTTGAATAGAAATACAACATTCCATCTACAAACCGACGGACAGAAAGAGGTCATCAAATGTACCGTTGTACACTTGTTGTGGGGCTATTGCAGTAAACATCCCAATTTGTGGGATGAACATCTTCCATATGTACAACACGCCTACAACCAAGCAGTGCATTCCTCTACACAGTGTTCACCATTTGAGACATGTTTTGGTTACCTACCAAAGGACCCTTTTGACATGATCTATGGAAGGGATGAAGATGCCAATGGATGTGATGATAGGGAAAAATCACAGTAGTTCATCCATCGCATACAGAAAATTCACCAAGAATTGCAAGAGAAATTGGAAAAGATTTAGGCTCGATATAAGGCCTAACATGATAAGCACCAAGTCAACCATCAATTTCAAGTTGGTGACAAGGTGTGGTTCCATATCAGCAAGGATCGAATGAAGGGCAAAGGCAAGAAATTGTGACCAATCCGGTATGGTCCATTTACCATATTGGAGAATATTGGGAATAATGATTTCCGACTCAATTTGCCTGTATAAATGCATATTTACTTAGTCGTGAATGTCGAGAATCTAAAGCTTTATGAACCACCATTAATTATGGACACTGAGGAGGTAATATCAGTTCCTACAGTGGATTACTTTGCACCTGATTATCTCGATGAATTTCTAGAAGACTTCATTCTCGATCGAAGAACTAGGACTTCACGATGAGGATATGTGGAATATATCCATGTTGGTTTCCAAGGAATGCACCCAAGTAAAGCTAAATGGATTGAAAAGGAGAAGGTGAGGCAGAGGTTCCCTCACTTTCCTGTTGATTAATAAGGCTTTTGGGTGTCCAAAAGATCTTTAGTGGGGAATAATGATCTAGTTGGATCATAAAGGTCCAAGTACAAGTGGCTTAAGTACAAAGGCTCAAAAATCAAAGTGTCAGAAATGTGCCAAACTTAGTGTTAAGTTGAATATCTCTTCTTTCTGATTACAACGGTGTAGACGACACTCAATTATGAGTCTATATGAAGGAGTTAGGAGCAGACAAATTTTGACAATTAACTTGGTGATTTGGCACCTTAAGGAGGCAACAAATTTTCAAAAACTCAGGCACTGGATTCCAGTCAAATCCGGTCGGATTCCAGGTGAAATTTTTAGATAGTTAAAATAATACCTTCAATCAATTTCCACATTTTTCAAGAAGGTGCAGTTCGGTCATGGCCCTCCCCATCCAGTGGTCACAAAAAAATTAAATTAAAATAAGGGGGGTCTACGGCCATGGCCCTACCTCTCCCACACTACACGACAACCCTATATATATATGGGTGGGCAAGGATTTTCAACCCCACCGCCCAACTCAACCCACACTCCACCTATACGACGACGACAAGAGTTAAGGGGCGAGCCGCCCAATGCGGGTCTGGACCCCCCTCCAACCTTATCTTTAATGCATCACGATTTTCAAAATTAAATGCGTGGGTATGAAAAAACTGACTTAGCCTTATTACGAAGGGTGCGGGGTTTGACCACCTGACCCCCTCCCTCACATCCTGATCTAAAACTAACTCAGCCAGCAGACTCCTTGGGGAGTTTTCCCTAATTTTAATATATAAATCTTCATTTCAAAAGTGCACCCATGCAGCCTAGGAGCAGCACGAAGTGTGAGACTGAGTGGAACCATGAGCGCTTTGCAAGACGGGGGTAGAACCATGAACTGAGCCATTTTCCAGAGGGGCCAGATTTTCACTTTGTCAGAATCAGACAACTTTTATATGGATTCTGCAGTTCTTGACACCACTAATCCAATGGTTCTATCCATTTTTTCGTCAAAAGTCTCCAATTTTTGGGTACTTTAATATATGGATGTATAAGGGTGTAATTCTAAATTTATGCTTGTAATTTCATTTTATTTGCCACTTAATGAACGAGGTCCTCCCCATTGATTGTGTAGGGCCCGGAGACGTAGTCCCTCCTGGATGAACTCTGATATCAATTATATGACTTCTTGCAAGATTTTATGTGCTTCTATCTTCTTATGTTTATGCCTTTTAAGTTTCATGGTTAAGATGCAATTTTACATATAATTCTTTAACACATCTTAAAGCAAAAGATTTTGGATCACCAGCTTCCATGGTATGAAGTCAGAGGATCTGAAAACCTTTCTCTTTTAATTTGAAATACTTTTTAGATCTTATGGCTACTTATCACACAATAAAAAATTGACATTGTTTCCTACAACATTTAAGGATAGAGCTCTTAAATGGTTCATGAGTTTAGGTACTAATTCAATAAGATCATGGAATGATATGAAAAATATATTTCTAGAAAGATATAAAGATCATGATATTAAAGAAGAAATATTTGGAATGAATAGAAAACAAGATGAGAGCCTTGAAGATCTAATGGAGAGGTTCATGTCTAATGTTAAGAGGGAAAAGTTACATCATTTAGGATTTGACACACTAAAAACCCTCTTACTTCGAATAATTAGGGACGATTGGATTGATCTCCCTGATCTCATGAGTAAATGAAATGTACACCAGTTATCATTTGAAGAAATTTGTGAAACATTCAAGCCCATATCAAGAGGAAGGGCAAGAGTAAGTAAGTCAACAACAATATTGGTAAGTCAAGATGAGCTTGGAAATTTTCTTGATAACTTTAAAACAAAAATTCTTAGAAATCTAATTGAACAAGTAAAAATTTTAAGAATGAAAAATGAGAAAAAATAATACGTTGATCTATTTGTGTTATCCATGTAGAATCATATTCTACGAAATATTTTCTATCATTACCAAGGTTTAAGGAATTTTACCAAGAAGACAATGGAGCAAGTCAATCAACACAAAAGATATGTTATGTATCTCCAAGAAGACCATGGAAGCCTAGTGAACTCGATATGATGCAAGGACCTACTTCACAATTTCAAGATTATTCACATCCATCTCAAACTAATTGGAGCACACTCCCTCCTTGGAAACCTTGACCATCTCAACCCCAAAACCAATCATGGAAACAAGGTTGGCAAGGACCTTATGGGAAAAATCCAAAATATCCTCAATAGTTTCCTCAATATACTCCATACCCAACTCCATGCTATCCCTCCCATCCACCTCCACCACAACCACAACGTCAACCACATCCATCTCATAGATCCACTCCCACTAAACTACCTTTACCACCATTTACAAACTCACACAATGAAGTATCTTAGCCCACTTACAATGTTGAGGTACAATACTACCAAACATATCCTCTTGATCGAAATGGTATTCATCTTAGTTCAATAAGGGTATTAAAAAAAAGAGATCTTTTTGATGTCATTGAAGGACAACATACAAAAGAAGAAGATTCAAGTGAGGATATCAAAGAATGAGGGGTTGCACTTGATGAAGAGAAGACATAAGAATCTGATATTGAGAAAGTTCCCTCATGTTTACCATCATTTCCTCCATGTGTTCAAGAGAATAATCAGCAAAAAGAGAAATATTTTAATTTCATGGTATAACAATACATGAAGAATGTTCCCAATGAGCAAGAAAACCAAGGGCATAAAATGTATATTGAAATATGTGATGCAGGGGCATTAGGCTCAAAAGTTACTTTGTACATAAGTAGAAATAGGGGGTCCCATGTTCTTTAAATTTCTTGTAAATATTAATATTTTGAATAAAATTGGTAGGGAATTGTAATTGTTCTCAAGTCATTTTGAGAACATGAGAAATTGGTTAAGATAGGAATACGAAGAGTCAGTTTAGGATCAGTTCAGTTATTGAGTCTAATTTTAGGAATTGGGAATGATAAGAGTTGCTGAACTGTTTGGAGACCTGATTCGATTCAGGTCATCCTTGTGGTATAAATGTAATCCTGAAGAGTTTAGATAGAGAGAGAGGTAGAGAACTTCTTCAGCAACAGAGTAGGAGGATAAGGGCCACTGAACTGAATATATGGCCTGTCATGAAATTGTAAGTGACTACTTTTGAGATTGATCACCTATATGTATATATATATATATATATATATATTTATGGAGAATTGTTTATAAGTTCCATGTGTGACTTTATGCCTTCTTGGTCGAATCATATGAAGAATTGATTCAGTATTATTGTGCATTTGTCGAGTTAAATCCTGTGTGAACACATGAGTTCTTGAGGAATGATCCTATGTAATTGAGCTAAGTCCAATAAGTAAGGGTATGGAAATCTGAGAGATAAAAACTGTGTTAAGAACCATGACAATAGACTGTGAGTCAAGGAGTGACTGTGTGGCAATTATGTAGTGAAGAACCTTGTAGGATCGGTTTTGTGTGGATTTCCTGTTCCCCTCGGAAGACAAATGAACCATACTCTCTGTGAATGAGTGACTGGGTGTGCGCTCTGCATAAGAAATAGGGAAAGGGTGAATAAGGCCCTGTTGAAAGAGTAACGTATAAATATGCTCTGTCTATCAAAGAATAGTGAAATTTCTTGAAGCGTAAACCCTGACTGAGTGAAGTAACAAACTTGGTTTGTTAAGAGGATGATCGACGGCGTAGGCCGATTGCTATGAATGAGATTTAACTACAATGGAGATTCATTATAATGACAACAGTTGAATAGTATCATTGAACCGTATTGGAGCCACTAGTTAGTGTTGTACGCGGAAGTGAGTTGAACAGAACCTGGCACATTGAGGAAGATGGAACCATGCAATAATGAACAGTAATGAAGGGTTGGAGTGAAACCGGTGGTTGATCGCACTGCCTTTGAAGTGGTAAGCGGTATTCGAGAAATCGAAGCGATTCCATACGCTGGGCAACACGTGTCCCTGAGCGAATTTGAAAAACTGCTTTCATCGCACGCCATCACGCGTTATTGTTCATGCATCTAAGCCAAGCAATATCCGTCAGATCATATGGAGCAAGGCGACATGATCTCCGCCGTTGGATGTGGATGACCATTAGCGTTGGGGCCCATGCGTATACGCATATTGATTGTTGCTGCTTAGCTAAGGTTTGTAGGCTTAACGAGGTATGTGAAAAGTGTTTATATTGGAAAATATAAGTCATATGTGTGATTGCACCCAGGCTTTTGTTAAAGTTGGGGTAAGGCAATAAACCTATGGTTGAGGGCTACACGTACTGTGCAGATGTTTAAATCATAGAATCGGGCCGATTAATACATTAGATTTAGTAACCAGCGGAAGGGTAACATAACACATATACGCCTAGTGTTAGTTACACGGAGTTATGTGAAGGTGGACTGTCAGGTTATAGCTATAGAGGAATGTTGAATTAATATCTCAATTCCCTGAATTGAGATATTAAAATAACCCAGACTTGTTGGTTTAAATTTGCCAGCGTAGAATAAAGGGACGTTGTGAGATTTCCAGAATAGTGGATTGTTTATGGAAAAAAAAAGAGTTGAATGAAATTGTACACAAAGCTTTGATGAAAGTTGAGTAAAACGAGACTGTGGTTTTGAACGTTATCAATATGGTTCCATGAAATCATTAAGTTGCAGCAACACACTCTTCTTCTTCAATACTTGACACAATATCAGTCAAATAAATTCATCTCTCATATTCAGGTACATGGAAAATCATGTATTTCAAGTCTAAACATGATTTTATCTTTCATATTGATGTGCACATGGCTCCATTAGAATTATTCCTAAACTTGAAATAGATTTTTATTTTTTTAGGTAGAGTAGGATAGAAGAAAATAAAAAATAAAAGTGGAAAAAGAGAAAAAAGGAAAAATAATAAAATCTCAGATGAAAACCTCTTTTGAGGTGCCTGAGATTGGCTCACTGATTGAAAAACTCCATGAGGTGGTCAATGGGTTGGAAAAAAGAGAAAATAAGAGAAAAATAAAAGATCCTAGGTGAAAAACTCCTTTGAGGCACCTAGACAAACCTACTAGTTGAAAACCTCATTGATGTAGCTACTAGGCCTAAAGAAAAAAAAGAAAAAAAAGTGATAACATGAAAAAAAAAATGTATTTTCTCCATGTATATCTCTCTAATGAATGCAGGTGCTCTCCAACCTTTGCAAGCAGCAAAAAAAAAACAAGTTGGAACAAAAATAAAAAGCTGGTGAAAACCCTATTCAAAGGAAGTCAAACTTGGAGTTCATCCTCCTTTTCTCATATGCTCCAAAAGGACCAAGGCCATGCCAAGCCATAACCCTGAACCATTTCCAAAATCCACCCATATTTTCCAATATTTTCTCATTCACTTTCCTCATTGTCCTAAAAGGCTACAGGAAACTCTTGTTTTTTAGCAGGAAATTGTTTTTATTATATCATGAAAATGTGAATCCATTTTCCGATATATTTCATGGATAGATGGATATGGATGATGGTAACACGCTCAAGCAATTTTAGGAACTTCTAGTGCACAGTTTGTGAGAAATCAACATTCATCACCTACAACCATTTTTTGTTTTTCTCAAGATTCGTCCATCCAATGGTAGATATTTTTTATGGGGAGGTGCATAAGGATGATAATAATATGCTAAAAACATTTTGGGTCAATCCGATCTACCTTTTGATAGATATGCTTAAATCAAGTCTACTACAAGGGGGTTGTCCTGAGTAGCCTGTACACTCACATTAAAACTCAATATCAATTATTTTTTGCACCCACAGAGCAGAAGATCCAGCCACCTGGAGCATCATGAAGCCATTTGTGAAATTGAAAAGAGCACACCCTCCTTAGGAAGTAGTCCATCCACTCCACTAGTAGAATATTGAACATTGGGAGAAGACTACACACACAAAATTTTATCAGTCATAAAAATCATCATGCTATGAAGACTTTTACTGAAACAAAATCATCAACTACAACACTCACATAATGAACATCTCACCAGGAGAATTTTATCTAGGGATGTGATGGAGGAACAAAATAAACAACAAAAACTCTAGAAGACCTCCATAATCAAGGTTATTAGCAATAGGACCTCAAGAATATTATCACATGTAGCTTTAGGATCATGAGTAGCGGCTTCAGAACCACCAAAGGAAACTTCAACAATCATATCAACAGCCTCTATATCACTTTCAAAAAACACATCAAGGGTAAGGATCAGGTATGCAATCATGTAAACCTTTCTTAGAATCTATTATAGCTTAAGAAAAAAATATAAGTGAGAAGGAAAGTTGTTTTTATAGCCAAAATCAGTAGCAGAGTAGCCTCACACTTATCTAGCAATTAACTTCAATTTTCCACCAAGACACACACACATGTGGGAGAGGAACAAGACAAAAATAAATATGACTTGAGAAAGTGGGTAGTAAGCAGTTATTTATGATGGAAGACAAGGAGTGCCAAGAGGTAACTGAGGAAAAACTTAGTTAATAGAAAAATAACTCTGAGTTTATTTTCCATGCAACAAAAAAAGAGAAAATTTTAGGAAAAAAAAAAGAAAATTTTGAAAAAAAAAAAATATTGAAAAAAATAAAAATAAAAAGAAAAAATAAAGGGTGGAACCACCACCTCTTGGCATGTGAAACAGATTTTCTATAGAATAAATAGGGCTACTACAGGCACCAAATTTTCTATAGGAAGTTTCTACAGGAAAAACAAATTTGCTACTGGAAATACAAATTTGATACAGGAAAGACAGATTTGCTACATGAAGTTAACCAGGAAAAAATTTGTTGATCAAAGGTGGTATTCCTCCTCTCTTCTCTCTCTCCTATTCTTACACACTCCATGAACAATTCCAACATGCAACCATTCACTCATATAACCTTTAAAGTAGGTAGAAAACTTCATTTTTACTCCTGACTGTAATTGTTACAGGAAAGTTCTAGCAGCAACATGATTCCTGTAGCACTACTGGAAACACTATAAGTGCTACAAGAAATTTATTTACAAGGAAATTAGGTCTCTCAACGGTTTCTAAAAGAGTATGAAAAATTATTTTTTTCCTATACCTACCACTCCTAACCCTCACTTCGCTACATGCACAAGGATTCACTCCCTAAACCCTATGTTGTAGCACTAGTAGCTAGATCACCTTTACCTTGGCATGGGACCTCTCTATTTACCTCTCCATCACTCCAATCATTCCATCACTCCATACCTAACCTCCATAAACCATTTCCCTTCATATCTAAGCAATCTGGAGCCCCAAGAAGCAGAGAGATGATTGTTATAGGAAGCTGAAAAGTTTCCTATATAGAAATTATGTAGAAGGTAAAAATCCGAGGATAAGTTGATGAATATGGCTTAAAAGGACAACCAACATACTCCAGGAGGATGAACACACCAACAAAGGCACTTGAGGACCTCCATGCAACACCTGGAAGAAGAAAAAACAAATAAAAAGGTTAAGCAACTCACTTAGAAACAAGTTTCTAACTCAGAAGATACATAAAAAAAAAACAAGAGAAAGATAGTGATGGCTATCACTAAACTCTAGCTCCCTACACCAGGTAATGTCTGCAACTCCTCAGCAAAAGGTGTAAAAAAGGCCATGAATGTGTATACCATTACAATTGAAGAATCACTTGAGAGAAAGAAGCAACCTGAACCTACATTAGAAGTTTAATAGGAAACTGAGATAGGGGAAAAAATGAAAATACAAGAGTAGCAAGAAGATCAGTAGGAGGAGCAGCACATGGACCAATAAACAGAAAATTAAATAGGTGAGCATACATGAAGAACCACAAAGCAAGGAGGATGAATAGTTTTCTCAGAGGATGAGCAACAATTTCAGTAGGGGGGTATAATGGCCCTCTAAATTAGATAAAAATTAAGGCCCAACTAACCTTTCTTAGGCACATAAAAGTTATACTAAATCTCTCCTTCTACACTTAATAATTTTTTTTATGCTTTAATATGTTCGTAGGAAGGTTTAGAGACAATTTCATATTTGTGCCTAATATTATTTATTTTTGAAGGATATTGTGAATATTGGGCAGATTATGAAGATTTGGAGGAGATAATTTAGGGACTTTCTCCCTACTACTGAAGGATAAATATTGGAGAATAAATGAAAAAAATATCATGAAATAATTGAGAAATTCTGGAGAGATTCTGGAACTACGATGATTGAGAAAATTTAAGAATGTGTTCCCTGTCATTTACTGCAAACTCCTACTATTGGGAACCAGATCCACTATTTGAAGGATTTTGGAGGGGAAAGCTTCCTCATTTCAAGGGTAATGCTTCCTCATTTCAAGGGTAGTTATTCCTCATAATTTTGTATAAATATTAATTATACTTTTCCTCTAGGGCCATGTATTATTTAGTCTTATTGTGGATAAAAAAAAATTTCTCGAAGCTCCACTTATTTTCCTGTAGGGATGTACTTGTACTGATTCAATAATGAATATTCATGCCATTTTTAGCTTCTATGGCTTGCTTTCTTCCATAGGACTCTAATTCCTCCTTGCACTTGTCCATCCCAAGATCTCGGAGCCCTCTTGCACAATTTATTTATGTTCTTGTCACTTCTTATTCACATGTGTCTCTTATTTCTGTTTTGCATATTTTTTTGTTTAATATTATTTCTTTTCTTACTGTAGGATTGAGACAAATGATCTAAGTAAGTTATTTTGCAAGTTTTTTACAGGATCAAAATCATTTTTCATCGTTATAATAACTTTATAATTCCATCTTAATCATTAAGCTACTTGGATTTGGTTACTAGTTCACGAATATAAGATTTTTGGAAATGCCTTGTAGAGAAATAGTAGTAAATCTATGCTATGTTTTATAAGGGTTTAATGAGATCAATTTGAATTTATTCCACTTGGATTAGGTCATAATAATTTTAAATTTAATAAAAAAAAATTACCCCATTTCATTTTCACTTGATTAGGTTATGCATTTGATAGATTAACTAGCTCACGAGTTCTTGAATTTCGAGATTTTAGAGAAGTAATTTTCTGTTATTTTTTAACACATGTGAACAAGGACATTTTGGAGTGATTCCACTTGTAATGGATACCTAAGAAATCATAATTAACAAAAAAAATTCCCCATCCCATTTTCATTTGATTTTCTTTTTCATTTGGTGAGTTATTTCCAAAATAGACTTTCTTTTAGCAAAAACAAAGTTTCTTGTAACGCTCTTGTAGCGTGTGTAAACTTGATGAGGTTTTCTCCCAAAGGTTGGTTTTTGTCTCTTAGACTTGAGTCATGACCCCTAGGATCGAAATACATGATTGAGGAAGAATAAACACCACCTAGGACATTAATTTTGCAAATTATATTAGGTCTTTTTGTTTGAATTCATGCTCTTAGGATTTGACTTACAAATTGTTGTTCTTTCCTAGGATTAATTTCTTTTCAAAGAAACACTTCCTTTTTTGCAATCAGTTTAGGCTTTGATTTCATGAAATTACCTCTATTACATTAGATCAACAAAATAAGGACACATTGTATGCTGCACATATAGTGTCAACACCTCTTAAGTTTGTACGATCCCAGGGTTGATAATTAAAGTTTGTAGCCTTGGGAGTTGCAACATTCTTGTTGCAATACTAAGGCTCATCAGTAGCTTATAAATTAAATATTTCAATATGCATGTATAATAAAAATATTTAGCATTACAACATATATAAAGAGATAAATATTCGGAGAATTCTTATTCTATTAATAAGTGCCTTTTAATTTCCCCAATGGGGATGGCACATCGAAGAGATTTGGAGATTGCGGTTGTGTTTTGCCACCGCGTGATTTATATTGACATTTAGTGAGCACCATCATAGCATATGGAAAATATTCGTGATGACATGTACTTCCAAGCCAATTCCAGACGGTCTTTAATGGAATTAACATTTATTTTATGTTATACTGGGAATGTGTTAGCTAAGGAGTGGATGGTGGATTTTCCATTGGTGAAAGAGAAATGCAAGTATAATGTGAAGGAATTTGAGGGGTTTATTTTTATTTACGTAGTAAGGATTGTGAGGAGCTCTCATCAAAAGGCCCTTAGCCTAAGTCCTTAGGAGGAACAAATAATCTTGTGAAGAATTACTCTTAGAAATCATAGAGCATAGAAGTTCCTTGACAAGGCTAAGAAGTTAATTGGTAGCTTTCTAAGCGATGGAATTTCTCCCTAGGAATATATTTCCTTTATCTCATTATTAGAGTCTTAGGGCTTAAATACAATGAGACTATGGTTGATTCACACCATGCACAAATTTTGAATAATGTTAGTCTATTTTTCATTGGATAATTATGGGTTGTTGCTTCCCAGTTCAACCAGGAGTGGTGGGGTAGATTGGTGGTCTTGTAATGCGTCTTTTGTTTTCCTTCTTGATTCCTTGTGGGGAAATTAGGTTATGTTGTGGTGAGGAGGGAGGTTGGAATACATTTCGAGGAGGGTTTTTTGAGTGCAAGTTATTTGGACTACGTTGCTCTGAAGTATCTCTGTCATTTATAGGAAGAGTCGTTTGTGACTCCATTGACATGTTTGGTGGTGATATTATATACTACTGTTGATTTGTGTATCAATGTCATGGTCGCTCTTTATAAACTTTGGTTGGCGTCTGTGGTGATTTTGGTGGGAATCCTTGAAAAATAGAGTTGGTAGAAAATAATGTGGGTGATGGGCACTCCTAAAGTGGAAACAATGCTTTCCAAGTTGATTTTCAAGTCATGTTGGTTCATTTCCAATGCTTCTGCCCTAAGATGAAGGAATAAGGAATAAACGAAACATACATCCTTAGTGGAAATAAAGACATAAAGGTCAATATGTGAGGGATGTACTTGTTTGATATTAAATATCGAAGAAAAATCAAGGAGAGACTCTTGGCTTGTTAATCACTTCGTTAGTTTCCTTAGGGGGACATCCTCCTCACTAGAAATTAATACCAACCTCATTTGAGAGTTGAATAGTTTGATGGAGAAAACCGACCATGCCCAATAGGATGATCATAATGATAACCTGGATTTTATCAATCATATTCAGTAGAACTTATGGGAGATGCATGATATACTAGCTACCCTATGGAAAGGATAGTGACGCATCCAATAGTAGCTTGATTGGTTGGAAACTCGACTCGCTTACATGGAAGGACATATTCAATGCGAATCCAATCCCTCACCATCTCTTGGCTCAGGTCGAGATCATCCAACCTTGGTAAATTCTAGCGATGTTTAATGTTACTGGTTGTATTATGGTTTTATGGTTGTTTTGGAATTTTTTCCTTCTTAGTATAAATAAATTGTTGTCATTTTTCAAATTTGCTACAAACTTGGGTCTGCATCGATTTTCCAATAAATATAGTAATATTAAGGCCAAAAAACTTTTGGGAAAATCCATAAGAATATCTAATCTTTTCGATTGAATAGAAAACTTCAACTTACAAAAAGAAAAGTTATTTCTAGTTGAAGGTATTAGTCAGACTTGTAATTTTTTCAATATTTAATATATATTTGATGTATATATTTAAAAAAAAATATTAATAATAAATGTAATTATATATATATATATATATATATATATATATATATATATATTAATATATTAATAAAAAAATTGATTATTTAAATATAGAGAGATTTTATATTTTATTTATATATGTTTTCTATTTTCAAAGATTATGGGGCATGTATTAACATTTTAATGTGGAGAATGTGAATCATAAATAAAATATTCCAATGACAACTAATATATTTTATAAACCAAGTGAAAACAAAAACTTCTTATAATTAGATAATTTTATTAGTATGATGCCTAAATCCAACATAAGCACCAAGCTGAATCAAATTTATGGAGGTGCAAACATTTCCTCACGTTTTTCACTTACAGAGAGGTAAGGCTTACATATTGAGATATTGCATCCCTCTAGGTGTTTGGTAGATCTAGAATTAAGATGGATCTACACTAGTTTTTTATAAATGGATTTTTTCAATAAATAACTTATTTATGTGTTTTTATTTCAAAATATTTTTTTCTTTAATTTTTTTCATTTTTTAATATTTTTAAAACATATGTTCATAAAGAAATTGATTTTTTAAATAGATATGTTTTTGGCATGTTTGTTTAATTTTTTTGAACTTTTATTTTTAAATACGACTTTTAAATTTTTTATTTAATTACCAATAATTAATAGGTGGATGGTAGACATTTAACCTTTACAAAATATCTATTTTGGGTAGAAGTTAGCATAAAGGTTTGAGATTAATCTCAAGGCTAGTTATGTCCTTTATCTAATGGTTTTTTGGGCACTTGTTATTGATAAACCATGGCATTGTCACAAGTGTTGTAAAAAATCATATTTAAAATTTAATATTCATTGCAATCTAAGGGTGAATATCCATGGTTAAGAACTTTTTTATGATTTTTTAAATGTACACAATAATAATAATATAGTTATTTTAATGATTTTTTTAAACCACGTGATATGGACTTATGCGGGAACGTAATAAAATATATAAATAAATGTAAAATCGGAGGTGCAGTAGAAATAAAACTTCATTTCATTAATATCAAATAACTGAAATATGCTTATAGACATAATTTAAATAAATTAGCTATGGCTCAAGTAGCTTATCTCTGAGAAGATATGTGGCAGCTACAGGCCTCTAAATAGTGTTACTATGAGCCTCAGGGGCCTTTCTATTTTTGAAGAACATAGGAAAACCCTAAAGAACCAAAACCCTAACCCCAGGAGATGAAACACTAAGAGTTTATGGGCTCCGTTGGGGTTAGTTGGGCAACCAACTTCCCAAAGTCGTAACTTTCTCATGTTATCTATGTTTGGCATGCACAATATATCATTAGAAAGATCTCTCTGAGTACTACAGGTTTTTTCACAGGCCCATGCCTATGGCTATGTTCCTTCTATAGACCTAAAAAAAACGCATTTAGGGGGTCAAAAATTATCTAGAAGTTCCAAACCTGAAAAACTGCTAAAAAAACTAAATGCTACTATAAAAAAATGAAACTGATGAAATTCAATGGATGTCTAAGTGGAATAGGTGGGTGGCCAATGATACCCATTGCGTGAAGAGCCTCCATGAGGTGAGGAATTTTTTTTTTGAACTTGGTCCCTCGCGAACTACTTGCCTTGGTGAAGGAGTTGGCCCACTTTGAGAACTTGATATAGATGGATCCTTTGATGGAGGGTGTTCTTGATCTGTGTGTCCATGATATGATCCATTGTGGTTTGTTCCATGCAGTTTGGTTTTAACTCTTTTGGTGTGAGTTGTTCTGCCATGTTGCATGTGTCTAGTAGAGGTGGAAAGTAGGGTCGAAGGCAATCCATATTTCACACTCGGTGTAGACCAAGGAATGGTGGAATACTGAACTCGAAGGAATTACACCTTACAACATTGGTGATGGTGTATAGCCCATATCGGAGCAAGAAAATCTGCGTGGGGTCCAATGAGGCATTCCTTATGTAGATATAGCCACACTTTGTCGCCCACCTGGAAGTTGTGTGGCACCCAATGTTGATCATGTCGTCGATTTTACTTAGCATTGGATCTATCCAATATGTCATAAACCTATTAGTGGATGTGTTGCATACACTCAATGAAACTTTTCGTCTTGTCAGCTTCAAACTAGACATGGGCCAAATCTTCCTAACTAGCCACAAATGGCATGGTTACATCAATGGGAGATAGTGGTTGGAATCCCAGGCCTGCCTGAAAGGGGTTGTGGCCAGTTGAGCTTTGGAGAGCCCGGTTATAGTTGTGCATGAAATAGGGGAGGCTCTCATCCCATGTGTGTGGATTATTTGAGTTGTACATGTTCAAAATGTGTATGATCATCTTGTTGATGAATTTTTTCTGGCCATTAGTTTGGGGATGGAAAGTTGTGGACTTGGTGAGCTTGGTGTCCAACATTGACCAGAGGTTGGACCAAAATGTACTATGGAATTTTTTTTCCTGATCTGAGATGATAGACTGTGGCATCCCAAAGTGTACCCACACTCATTCAAAGAAGAGTTTAGCAGTGTCTTTTGCTATGATATTCTTCTTGCAAGCTGCCATAATGGCCATCTTCGAGAATCTGTCAACGACCATAAAAAAAAAAAAATCATTTCCATGTTTAGTAAAAGTAAGGCTCAACATGTAATCCATATAGATTGATTTCGAAGGTTGACTAGGAGTAGGCACTGGAGTATAGAGGCCTTGCTTCTTGATGGTTAGTTTTGCAATGGCAAAGGAAGTGCATGATTTGATGTACTTCACGACATCCTGTCGAAGGTTTGGCCAATAGAAATAATTCTACAGTCATTAGAGGAAATTTCAGCCTAAAAGTGGCCTCCTACGGAAAAATAATAAAATAATAGTTAAAATAATAAAATAGGAGTTATGAATTTCGGAGGGAAAACAAGAAAACTACTTTTTTAAATTGTATTTTTGCCTTATCTTCTTATAGGTTTACTCAAATTTCAATTTTAGAGACTCATTAGATGAAAAATTAAATTCCATATCCAATGCTTACCGATTATGCATACTTTTGAGAGGACACACATTGATAAAAATAGCATGTACATTAAAAACGTGTTAAAACACATTTTTTTAATGTATTTGAAATAATTTTTAAGGTGGGTCTTCTCAAAAGTATGCATAATGGGTACTCATTGGATGCGGAATATAATTCCGTATCTAATGAATATCTAAACTTCAACTTTGTGTAAACATATAATGAGATAAGCCAAAAATACAATTAAAAAATTAGTTTTTCTTATTTTCCCTCGAAAATATTTAAATGTACATCTTTTTAAATTTAACTAATTTTGATTGGTTTACATATTATGACATGGAAATTACATGAAAATTTCAAGGGAACTTTTAGGCTGAAATTTCCTCTAATGACTGCCCCTATTTTCTCGACCCAAAAATGCCCAACGACCCGACTATAGTGCAATTCCCAAATCATCTTAGCATGCTCAGTTGAAGTAACACAAAGGTGTCCGAGGTGACATAGAAGTGCATCTTGGAGGTGAAAATATGGAACTTTATTATCCTCGAAAAGTGTCTTGTATGTGTGGCCGAATTCTACATGGCTTTTGTGGAGAAGCAGCCAATCACAAGTATCGTGCCCACAAGATTTGAGCACGGTAGTTAGCGCCATAATCGGTGGTTGACTGAGGCAGTCTGCAACATTATTGGTGTTTCCCTTTTTGTACTTGATGTTCAAGTAAAACTGTTGTAGGTATGTTGACCACTTCTGATTGTGATCGTTCTAAAACTTCCTTTTTCTTTGTAAGAATTGCAAGGGTTGGTGGTATGTGTGGATGATCATTTCCTTCACCAAAATGTAATGATTCCATTATCGGTGAGCCTACACAATGGAATACATATCTTTGTCATAAGTGGAATAATTGTGGACTGTGTCCGAAAGTATCTCACTGTGATATGCCACAGGATTCCCTTGTTGAGTAGGAACTGCCCTAATAGCATAGTCAGAGGCATCTATCTCGATCTCAAATGGTTGTTGCAAGTCTGGTAATGTGAGCATTAGTGCAGAGTAGAGTTGATGTTTCGACTCTAAGAACTCCTTATGTTGAGATTTAGACAGAAACATTTTTTTGTTTTTCTCATCCCTCGCTAACTTGACTCAAGGGCCAAATGATATGAGAGAACCCCAACATGAACTTGCGGTAGAAATTGGCAAGACCTAGAAAGTTGAAAATATTTGTTAGAGTAGTTTGGGATAGCCAATTCCGAATTACATGGATCTTGGATGGATCCACATGCACCCCTTGCTCATCAACAATGTATCCCAGATACTGAACCCGATTCATGCCAAAAGTGCATTTCTCCAAATTGGCACACAAATTATGTTGCCGCAGTGTTTGGAGGGCATGTTGGATGTGGTGGAGGTGCCATTCCCAAGTCTGGCTAAATATCAATATGTCATCCAAGTACACCACTACAAATTAGTTGGTTAATGGCCACAAAATGTTTTCCATCAGCCTCATGAAGAATGAAGGAGCATTTTCCAACCTAAAAGGCATGACCAACCTTCGAAAAGGCCCTCCTTGGATTTGAAGGAAGTCTTCCACACGTCAGAGGGTTCGATTGTGTAATATCCCCTATTAATAATAAAAATAAAAAGAATAAATAAATAATATATTTTTAAAATAAATAGTAAATAAATAATAAGTCAATAATAGTAAAAATATAATAAATAATAAAGATAATAATAATAATAAATAAATAAAATAGTGAATAACAAACTAGAGTTCTAAATAGAAATATATAAAAGTAAAATATAAAAATAGTAAAAATAAGTAAAGTGGAATAAAATAAGAAAGAGTTAAAGTAAGAGACACATTAAATTAAGTAAATTCAAAATAAAGAAATAAATTTGCATGTTGGCACACATAATATCTGGACGTAGTTCACTTTCCATTGTTTGCTATATCTAATAGATGTTGAGGAAGATGAGATTCATAATTCCTTCCTCCATTATGTTGGGAGAAATGTGTTGTGAGACAAAGGATTCCCTGGTAGAAGTACATTGATTGAGGGCTCGGGGGTGGTCAGGTGTAGAAATATTATGTGCATCTGAGCTTATGGTTGGGTGCAGAGTCGTCCTCAAAAATTTGTTGCAGTTAGCAGAATTCCAAGACCATTCAACTCCAAAGTCACAAGTAAGAAATATCTTTGCTATAGGTAAGTTTTCTCTACTCGTGTTTTTGAAAATTCTATGTTAAATTTTGGAATAATTGGGTGTTGATTATTAATCATATAAATTGATGTAATTACTTCTACATTTTAAATCGGGGTTGTTACATATGGTATCAGAGCGAGTATCGACTCAATGTGACCTTTAGGTTAAAATTTCAGAAAAAATACTTTATCAAAGTTTTCAATAATTTTGCTCATAGGAATTTAACAAATAAATTAAAAAATAAATAAAAATTTGAAGATAGAATCAATTACATTAAAATTGGAACTGCTTGCTAGGAATATGGACTGAATTTCTAGAAAATAAGGGTCCAAAATTAACTCGTATCTCTTGAACCATGATATATGTTACAAAACCGAAGGAGGCTTTTTTAGATCATAATTTTCTTGGGAGATACCTCTCTCGGGTTTCAAAAATTCCTCTCCATATCCTTGGAATATTCGCCCAACAATCATGACTAAAACAGGAAATTAAAAAAATATGAAAAATAGGTTGTAATGATTCATTCAAATATTATGATATATGATACTTAAGAATAAATTGAAGGAGATTTTGTTATTTTCCACATTATTAACGAGAAACTCTTTTAGCCTTTATAAAATTCATCCCCATTTCATCAGAAATTACTCTTGAAGTGAAACTATCCAAAAACACATCGACTAATATTTTTTGAATATCTCCTAAATGATAAGCCATATTAAGCTTATTTTTTGACACAAATTTTATATCATTATAATCCTTATCCACAAAAAATTTGAGCTAAATCCAACTCATGTATCTCAAGAAAATCGAAAAATGGTTTTAGATGACAATGGCTTGTTTCTCGAAAACCAAGAAGAATTTTGGAATGAAATTAAGTGAGCTGATTCGTCTCACCTCCATGCATCTACTAGAAAATATTCATGGAAAATAGGTACATGTTTTAAGACAGAGGGTGAAAATACAGTGATTGTGTGAAAGCGCAACGCTCCAAGCTTATACTATCTCTAGGCATCCTCTGAACTACTAAAAGCACTCGGCTACTGTGAAATGGTCAATACAACGCTGTAAATCAGTGAGAACAATTATAGGAAAAACACAAACCTTCAAAATTCAAAACTCTTAATTCATTTAAAATCTTAAATCCCGTAATAATACTATGTAATATTATGTTTAAAGCATTCAAGTACAGATATATACTAGTGTTTGTGTATTAATTATATATGTATTTATGAATTCTTGTAAATATTTGTTTTAATTCTTATTAGTTTTGACAATATTTAGAGTACAAAATTAGTGGTTATTAATTTTTTACACTGCGAACTTAAATTATTGATGCTCTCCAGCTATCACAATTCTTAAGTAATAATTAACTTTTTGTGTTTTTGAGCTCACCATGCATATAACTTTAGTTACACTGACATCATGCAAATCACGTTGAAAAGTTATATTAAAATATTATATAATTATATAAGATATTAGATCAGAATGATAAAAATAATTATTTAAATACAAATTAAATATATTTTAGCATATACATCAAGTGAGTGTATATTTTAAATATATATACATTGTCGAAAAATACAATACAAAAATCAATTATTATGTGTTTTCTAAAGTTGAATAAATATCTTAGGTATATAAAATAGAAATTTTTTCATTCATTAAATTTGCTTTTGAATGTGTATATCAAAGAGAAAATTCATGATGAAGAGTTGAAATAAAAGTATTAAGAGTGATGAGACTCACTATATATAGTTTGTTTAGTGATACTTACTAGATTATGACATAGATTTATGTTGACATAGTGAGAATTTTTCTGCAATCAATATTGTGGTTGACATAAAACTACTTTTAATATTATACCACATTTGTATAATTTATTAGGGATATGATGAAAGGATAAAATAAAACATATCTATGGATCGTATTCATGCATACTAAAATATTATTTGGATGTTTTTGCTTTCATTATGTTGCATCTAAAGAGGGAAGAATGGTAATGAAATATTAACTATGGAAATTAAGACAAGGCTATTAGATATTAGGTGATTTATAGTCATATAACATGCTCAGCTAGTTTAAGGCATTAGCTAATAATTCAAGATGTGAAGAAATTGTAAGAGGTCAAATATAGAGAATAATGGTACAATTTAATAAAGACACACATCAAAGAAATTTAAAACTAGAAGGAAAAATAATTAAATATGGTATGCAACAAGAATGATATGATGGAATATTAAGTATAAAGAGAACAATTTTAAGAAAGGAAGTAAGGTTTCTAATTTGGTTCCCAATATTAGCAATGTAGATTTAATAAAGTTGTAATATTTGCAATGAAGCTAGCAAATGGTAACCTTCAGAACTATGACCAATGTAGAATGGGGAGAAGAATGGGAAAGAGTAATAGATAACCATTAAAAATGAGTGGGTATAAGTTTCACAAATGAGTGTAGTTAATCAACATGCGAAACTAGAATATTTGGGAGCATAATAGAAATATTTTGTGTCATGTGCTCGCAAATGGACATGGAATTAAAAAAATGTTTCATATAAAAATGTGATAAGTATCATTGTGAAGTCTAAATGAGGATGATTCCTACTAAGGAGAAAATATTTCCAATCCACGAATGAATTTAATTGATCATGATATTGATAAAAGTCATCTCAAGGAAACTGCAAAAAAAAAGTACGGTGATTTTGGGTTAAGGAATTAATTAACCTACGAATTTATATAGGATGACGATGAATAGGAACAAATTTCTTAGTTGGGAAGTAGTACCAATTTTATAATATGTTTTAAAATTGAACCAAGTGAAGAATTTTTCATTATTGAGGCTAGTAGACATGGAATATTAGGTACTTGAGACTATGGGGAAAATAAATTATATCTATGAATATTCAATATGAGGAAGTGAAGGAGTGATTCAGTCAAGAAGAAAATTCTTTAAAAAATATGATGGGTGGATTGATCAACATGATTGGTAAGGGTAAAATTCATGAAAGTTTTGAGCACTTGTGATAAACTAGGAAAGTATTTCAAGGATAATGATTGTTTAACTATTGGAAAAATAAAGGCAATATTTAAACTAATGAGGAAACAATGAGAATAAATACAATTCGAAATTATATAATGATATTTGAGAATGATTGCACATAAATTGGGAGAAGAAGTGAGAATCAACTAATAAAGGGTGTACTTGAACAACTTACTAGTGTGTGTTGTTAGCATTGAAAGAAGTTAGTGCCAAACACATTGAGCACACCAAATCCTTCATGGATGATAATTGTGGTAGTGGCTACAAGTATTTAAAATTATAAACTAAATATTTAATGAGTGAAAAATAAGGTGGAAGAATCCCTAGTGCAACATGAAGATGGGTGAATCTACAATAAAAGAAATCAAGTGGGAACTTGATAAGATAAGAAAATATTTTAAGATGAACAATGAGAATTATGGGAGTGATGGATAAATCACTATGGGACAACGAGCCCTCATGCGGGTGGATTAATAATAACATAATACTTAAATAAATATGACCTCGTGTAAATGCATCATTTGGATAAGCAAAATATGTATATATGATAGATCCTAGAGGGATGTTTAATAATCTTAATTCATAGTTAGTATGAATTGTTTATATAGGTTAATCAAATTAATTCATGTTAAGAATGCTTATAGTGTAATGTTGTTATATATTTGATAATTATTGAGATGATTCTCATATTAAAGATGTGATAGTATGCGGTAAATGGATATAGTTTTGATGATAGGTGGATGATGCATATGTGGTGCTTATTTATTTATTTGTTATGATATGATGTATAGTGGAATTTTGTTCATTTATTATGTGATGTCATGATTCATAAATGTTGATGTTATAACTTATGAGGGTATTTCATGATGTGAATCATGTGTGGAATCGATACAGATTTTGTGACATGCATGAGCATGCAATTCTTTACTATTTAGATTGTGGTTATTAACAATGATGTTATATTATCATGATGAAATGAAAGAGTTGGAATGCGAATATTTTCTATGATGTTATGATTATAATTAATGCATTGGATGCATGTTGAGATCTGGTGATTGGCACAAAATCCACAAGTGGCCTCAGAGGGCCGATTTATTTGATGCTCTCGAGGGAGCCCATACCTATGAGGGAGAATATGTAACAAAATCAATCAGCACTACATATTCTAGTGTTTCCTTTGTCTTGTATATCTCTTTATGGATAGCTCTTGAGGTGCAATGGGACCATCTTGAGGAGGCCAAGTGCCTGATATTATAGGGCAAGTGCCTGGTATTGGATTGGGATACCAAAGTCTAGCAGGGGTGTAAGGACTTAAATTCCCGAGGTTGTGCGCCTTAGTGAGTGTGGAGGGAGTGGGCAATCATTGCGAGATGCCTGGAGTACTACTATATGGAGTAATGAGTCGGGTGTGTGCCTTGGGGTAGATGAAGTTTGAGTCAGGCATGAGCCTTGAGGCCAGTCTTGGGATATGGTATAGACCAATGAGGATTATGGCTAGTTCCCAAAGTGGGAAATGGGACAGATATTCCTTGATATTTCCTGGGTGTTGTGGAAAGTTTTGATGCTTGCTAGTTATACTAGTTCAATAGAGGGTGTAGGGAAAACATGAAGTAATACATAACTAAATAAATAAAAAGTTAAATGATTTAACTTAACTGCGGGACAATGTTCCTTAAATAGGGGGAGTATGTAATGTCCCTTAATAATAATAAAAATAAAAACAAATAATAAATAATATATTATTAAAATAAATAGTAAATAAATAATAAGTCAATAATTGTAAATACATAATAGATTATAAATAGAATAATAATAATAATAAATAACTAAATTATTAAATAATAAACTGGAGTTCTAAATAAAAATATGTAAAAGTAAACTAAAAAATAGTAAAAATAAGTAAAGTCAATAAAAAGTAAAGTGGAACAAAATAAGAAAGAGTTAAATTAATAGAAACATTAAATTAAGTAAAACTTAAAATAAAGAAATAAAGTTGAATTTTGACACAAGGAATGTGTGCATGTGGTTCCCTTTCCATTTTTTGGTCTGTTTAATAAAACTTGAGGAAGATGATATTCATCATTCCTTAATCCATTCTCTTGGGAGAAAAGTGTTGTGAGACAAAATATTCCCTTGTAGTAGTGCGTTGATTTGGGGATCAGGAGTGGCTAGATATACAAATATTATGTGCAGTTGCGCCTACGATTGGGTGGAGAGATGTCCCTAAAACACTTTTGTGGTTAGCATAATTCCAAGACCATTCAACTCTGAAGTCACAAGCAAGAAACATCATCGCTACAAGAAAGTTGTCTCTACTCATATTTTTGAAAATTCTATGTTAAATAGTTGAATAATTGGGCGTTGATTATTAATCATATAAATTTATGTAATTACTTGTTTATTTTAAATCAAGGTTGTTACAGATTGGTACTTGGTGATACTAGGAGTTCAAGTCGATCTTGTTGAAATATTTTCCTCCCTTGACTTGGTCCAGAAGGTCATGAATCTATGGGATCGGGTACCTATTCTAGAAAGTGATCCTATTTAGTTATCGATATCCAATACAGAGTCTCCAAGTCCCATACTTCTTCTGCACCAACACAATGGAGCTCCCACAGGGTGATGAACTCAGCCGAATGTGACCTTTCTGCAACAACTCCTGAATCTGCCTCTTGATTTTGTCGTTCTCCAGAACGAAATGTTGATAGACTGGTCCATTGGGCAATGGCACACCTGGGGTCAAATCGATGGAGTGCTTGACCTAATGATGTAGAGGCAACCATATGGGTGAGGTGAAGATGTGATTATACGCCTCCACGACCTTGTCCATCTATTCTTGTCATGCGTAGGAGCCCTGTATAGAGGTCGTGGCCACAATCTTCTTATTTCCCTGATGGCAGATCATTAGAAAAACAAATTTCTTCTTTTTGGAAATGATCTTACTACATTTTTTCGCAGTAACCAAATAGATGGTGGTAGGTGGTGCTACCTCTGGTATCCTGTACAACTTATTTCCCAAAGTAACAATAACAACATGAGGCCTGGACTCATACACAACATGTTTCTTCCACAAGTATGGTTGGCCTAATAATACATCACAAAGATCAAGAGGAGCAATGTCACATAATACGTCATTCGTGAAGGGCTTGATGTTGTAGGAAATGTGACACTGCTTGCTAATGCGAAGCTCCCATCCTTGTTGAAGCCACCTGATGGTGTATGATTGTGGGTTTGTTGTGGTCGGCAAGCCTAGCCACTTCATGACCTTTGCTGAAAAGAGGTTTTTTTGGATCCCGCTATCAAAAATGAATTGCAACGGTGAACCCTTTACCCAAACATAGGAATGGAAGAGGCATTGCCCCTCCTCTGGATCGTCTGTCTCCTCCTTCTAGATCTTCATGGTGGCAATGGTGGATTTTGGCTCCACATCGATAATTTTCTTCCCTTTTTCATCCTCCTTGTCGGGTTCTGATTCAGATTGGGAGCATGCATCCAATTCATAAGCCTTCAGCTCGGCTACCAGTGTCTACTTGGCTCGACACTCACTTGTGTTGTGAGTGGAGCTCTTATGGAACTCATGCCACTTTCCCATGCCTTTCTTTTGATTCACGGTGTTTTTATTTGCTTGTGGCTTTGGGGGGTTGTCGTGGGCCACCTTGCCTTGGATTTGTCCTTTGTTTTGTAGTTTTGGGGCATTGTTCCCTTGCTTCTAATTCACAGATCCAAATTCTTGCTTCTTATGTTTGAATTTTTGCTAAATCTTGGCACATAACGATATGTTTCCCCAGGCGAGGAGGTGTCGGGGAACTCCATTTCCTCTTGAACGTATCTAAAGACAATTGTGGTACTTCAGCACCAAATGTTTCTTTAAATCTTTGATACCCAACTTTGTGCGCAAGGTATGGAACAAATTCATC
Organism: Pinus albicaulis; assembly: GCA_034641835.2. Classification (NCBI taxonomy): domain Eukaryota; kingdom Viridiplantae; phylum Streptophyta; class Pinopsida; order Pinales; family Pinaceae; genus Pinus; species Pinus albicaulis. Next base: position 1,012,140,379 of record CM076577.1, on the reverse strand, counting down.
ATCTCATGTACATCTTGATCCCTTCGTTGCCGCAACATAGTCCATTTTATGTATTTGTCCTCATAGCTCCCAACGGGATAATTTTGTTCCTTGATGATATCACGGAAATAATCCCAAGTGGGTGTAGCTGAGAACAGAGAGGGTTCCCTCTCCTCCTTTTTCACACAGTAGGTTTCCCACTAGTCCTTGACATGGGGGCTAACTTTGATGAGTGAAAAAGTAATATTTTCTTGATTAGAAAAATCATGAACTAAGAAATATCCTTTTAATAGATTCAACAATTTATCTACGATGTCTACATCTATTTGGCCTTCAAATATGAGAACGTAAAATTCTACCTGTAACTTAAAAGGAGTGGCACCTCCAGAATGGTTGTTGGATGCAGATGCGCCCCTGGTGGGTAGTTGTTGACTGATCTAGGCAAATTTATCCATCATCGTGTTCGTTTTTATCTTGAGGGCCTCCTCGAGCAATATTTTTATAGGTTATTCTTCTCCCTCTTCTTTACTTTCTTCCCCTATGGGTGGCCATCGGGGTTTCTGAGGTTGACCTTGCAAAGGTTCAACTAGATCGAGCCCCAACTCCTTATACCCTAACCTCATTGGGGACATGAAAATAAGGATAGAGAAATAAATGGCCTCTCTGATACCACTAAAATATAGAAATACACATAAACACAGAGATGCAATAGAAATAAAACTTCATTTCATTAATATCATATAACTAAAATATGTTTATAGATAAAATGGAAATAAACTAGCTAGCATGCATGTAGCTTATCTCTAAGAAGAGATGTGGTGGCTACAAGCCTCTCAACTATGTTACAATGAGGTTCAAGTGCCTTTTTATTGTTTAAAAACATAAGGAAAACCCTAAAAAACCAAAACCATAACCCCTGGAGATGAAACACAAAGACTTTGTGCGCCTCATTAGGCTTAGTTGGGCATCCAACTTCCTAGGGTTGTAACTTGGTCATATTACCTCCATTTGGCGCATACGATATATCATCATAAATAACTCTCCGAGTACTACATTTTTTTCCACCTTCCCTTTCTTATGGATACAGGGCTACTACAGACCTAAAAAAACATCATTTAGGGGGTGAAAATAGATTCAGAAGTTTAGCACCAGAAAAATGGCTAAAAATTAGTAAATGTTGCTATAAAAAAGGAAACTGATGAAATTGATTGGAGGTCTAGGTGGAATAGCTAGGTGGACGCCAATATCCACCTGGATCACCACGGTGAATCAATTACTCACTGGAATAATCTAGGTGAGGCTCATGATCAAACCTAGTGACTATCACTATAACAACAAGAGTATATCCAATAGCTTCGAGGACAAATATAACAACATAGAAAGAACCAAGAATCCACTCAGGTGGGGAAGTCTACTTCTTGAGCCTTATCACTACGGTCAAAGGATGTTCCCCACAAGATTTAGAACCACATGGAAGGAGTAACATCCCATTTTTTTAAACCTTGAAAATGTATCATGAGGTGAGAATACCTATCATGGATTGATGTATGGATGTGTCTACCAGTATTTAATTTACATGTTTGCGCTATTTATATCATTTTTAAAATCAAGACGATAGCCATATATATTTCGAAATAGGGATTCAAGAACTTTAATTTAATTCCCAGAAATAATTAATTAATGGTAGGGATTTAGCCTTTATGAAATATCCATGGAATATTTTTAATAGTAGTTAGGATAGAGTGTTGATATTTATCCCAAAGGTGGTTATGAATTTTTTTCTTTTCAATTATATTAAAATAAAGTATGTAAAAATATTGTGATTGTGAAATATGTAATCATTTTTGGGTATTTGGTATTGATAAGTCATGTGTTGGCCCATGGTATTGTAACAATGTCTATTTAAAAGTTAATAATATCAAAGGTTAATAATATTGTTACATTTTTTTTAAATTTATATATGTTCAACACATATATTAATTATTTTTAGAAGTATAAATAACTAGTGTCGACATATAAATTAAATAGATGTTAAATGCTAATAGACAACAATCCATGATAAGAATAAAAAAATTGGGTATCCCCAAGTAGGTACATTTATGTATGTAATGTAAACGATATGATAAAAATAAATGGGATGAGTAGTGGGACATGAATTCTAGAGAAATGGGGTGATTTATTGCTATAAATCATATTAACATGCTTAAAATTCAATGATAAATATGAAGAGACACACAAGAATGTTCCATGAAGAACATGGAGAGACACAAGAAAAATATCAAAAGGCATTTGAACGACATTAGAAGGCCATTTTTTGTGAAGGATTGGACTTGGAAAAAGATAGAATAGAAGAGATGTAACAGAGAGAGAAAATTGAATTACCAAGAGAGACTAATTAATTAGAGGGAATGGAGAATTTGGTTGGAAAGAGAGTTGTACGAAATCGCCAGGTGAGGAGTTAATTTCCTCTCGAGTAATTGGCGGTCTAGAGGGTGGAGATGGTTTTTCTCAATAAATCCCAAAGGGATGGGGTTGAATAATTGATCTTAGAAAATTCATAGAGGATATTTGGAAGCTCGCTTGTTGTCTTTTTATTTTATCGTGAGTTCTATAATCCTTGGTTTTTGAGTGGAACCACAATGTGTTTGAAAAATTGAAGATTTTTGGTCTCTGAAATGCCTATGCATTATGTTGATTTTCAAGTCTTTACGTGAGTGGATATGGAAGGTTCTCTAGAGTCCCTGGTCTAGCTAGTTTTTTTTTTTATTTACTAAGAAAAAGGTAACTCAACCTATGGAATCCATCTCGGGGATGGAAACTACAAGTGAGACTTGGCTATAGTTTTCTATGGTTGCATGGAGAGTCATAGTACCAGAATTAGATTCCCATTTATTTTCGATAAGTATCTCTCATGCTCTCAATATATCAATAATATATATATATATATATATATATATATATATATATATATATATATATATATATATATATATATATATATATATATATATATATTTCATTTTTGGTTTGAAATGATGTTCATTGATGCCATAGTTCATGATTTGTTTAGCTATATGATTAATCAATGTGTCGTTGTTACTATGTAAAAGGTGTGAGAACAACATGTGGTATATTTGATTCAGTTCTTGTAGTGAGTAGAATGAAATATTTATTAGATTAGAGAAATAACTTGGTTTTCATTACAACGCTATGCATATTACTTTGTATAAATTGTATATTATATGAGGATGTTAAAACATGAAATGAATGGACTTATACTAATATCTCTGGTATAGGATATACTTCATCATGATGGTGCTAGGTTGCACTATGAGAAATGAGTGACCAAATCTTAAATGAATAACGTGAAATGATTTTGTAATCTGGTATTGATTGCATATTTAAAGTGTTGTAAAGTGCATAGTTAATTATTACATTCTTGTTTGGTGGGAAGGAATTTGATGCTATTCATTGTATATGCATCCTACCATTTAACTAATTATGGGTGAAAATGGGTATGTTCACCTATTTACTCAGTTGATAGGCCTTTTGAGTCAAACTAAAATCAATTTTCTACTCTATTCGAGAGCTTCTACAATTCTCTGTTTTCCATTAAGAAAGGCACTTGAAATACTGCTAATATTGTTATCATGGTTATGCATGCATTTTTCTCAATTTTGGCCTTAGAAACCTTATTAACTCATTATACTCTAAGTGATAAATATATTGTTTTAAAAGGTCGAAATTAGAGCAAATATTGTTATTTTTAAATGTTGGAAACATGTTTGAAGCTTAATATTTTTTTTTTGAATTTTTTTAGCGAGTCGTGTAGGTCAAGGTAAAAAAGTCAGCCTAAAATGCCCAGTCTTTGACAGTTTTTATCGCTTTACCTCCCATGGGACAACCTAACTCCCTACTGTTGGACAACCTAACTCCCTGCAACTGCAAGTCAAGAGCTTAATAGTCAAGGAGGTAAGGAGGTCAAGGGATCATACCACCCAACCCTTTTCATTACAACACTAGGAGGTTGAGGGCTAAGACCAAATTAGATCAAGAGCTCGACGGCTAGTCCTCACTCTTTTCAATTAAGCATGCTTGAGAGGTGGCTGACCATGACCTACCTCAGGGTTCTTGCTTGCCACATGGGCCACAACGTGGGTACGTGAGGTTCCACATGGGCTACCACATCGACACATCAAGTGCCATGTGGGATGCCACATGGATACGCAAAATTCCTTGTAGGTACCAAGTTTATGTGGAGAGGTGTAATTGGCCAAGCTTTAAAGGGTCATAAAATTTGATACGTAAGTCAAATTGAGGAAAAATTTATATTTTTGGAATAGTCTTGAACAAAAAAATGTAATGTCATTGTACATTTTAAATTATATAAAAGTTAAAGAAAGTGAAAAAGTAGGTTCAATTCCCATAACTTTAATTTGGGAGGTAGGTTAGGAAATTAACCACCTCCTTCTAACTTCGATTGGGTTGGGGTTAGGAGGGGGTGTGTTTAAAAGTGGTATCAGATCAGGGATCAGAGATGGTATCAGAGATGGGATCTACCATGAGAGAAAAAGCAGCATGTTTAATTGATTGCCTGAGTGATTGAATGAATGATTGATATGCATTTACCATTATTGAGGAAATAACAATATTTTTTGACATAAATATGTTGTTGGTGATGCATTCATGCATACATTGGTGATAACATGGCTGTTTTTTATTACTTCCTTTGCTACACTAGCTCTGCAAAATCAATTTTATGGCATGATTTATTGTCATTCATTTACTTTATCATGTATCTAAAAATTTCATGTGAATGAAAGCACATCACAAGTAGAAAAAAGGTAGGGAAAGAAAAATAAACTAATATCTATTGAAAAGCATGGTTATAGATGAGTTGATATGTGTATGTTTGCAGGGAATCATGCTTGTTACAACAAGGAAAGGAAACTAGCATATTTTTTATATTTATTAATTCACTAACAATTGTTGGAAAATAAATCGCTATTGACAGGGGGGTGAATCAGTAGTGTGAGCACTTATACAAATTTTTTACAATTATTTAATATTTAACATGCATAAAATGAAACACATAATTATAGGTTAGTGCATCAAACATAAATAAGGAACCATGAAATAAATCAAAATATGGACACAAGTGTTTCTAGTGGAAAACCCATCCCAGGAATAAAACTACCTTGTTTCTATTGCGCTGCTAAATATTTTGTTATCTTCTTAAAAAATTATACATGGATAATCTCACTCCCATGAGCTATAGAATAATCGATTTCTTTCACAATATACTGACACTATTAGATATGAAACTATTTCTCTCATAGATCTATGGACTACCATCCATTGAATGTCATCACCGTCAATGATACTTGCCCAATTACTCCTAAACTAACACATGAATATACATACTATGATCTTTTGGTACTATCATGAACAATGAGCCTCGCTTAGTTTCTGCTGAACTATCCAACCACCATTGGATGGAGAAAACTCTTCCATCTACTAAATCTACCAAGTCACTGTATACTCAAAGCCTCCATTCCTTCACTTGCACCATGCAAGCATCATTTCATATAGTTTTAGACTTGAATCCTAAGACTTTCTCAACATAAGCATTGTAGCAACATAGCATCAAATCTCAATAAAAAATCAAATTTGCAGAAACTGCTGCAATAACAAATCCATACAAAAACTCCACACTAACTACAAGGAAATCCCCTCAAATAAATACATCAATCAACATGTCAACACTTCACTCACTACAAAAATATCATGGTTGAATCATACTTCATCTCACTACTACTACAACTGAATTTTTTTTTTTTAATTCTTCATAATAAAGCTCTCACAGTTTGTAGGGTCTTCTCCAAGGTCTCACTCACTCCACACAACACTAGATAATAAACCAACTCACAATGGGCTTCCTCCAATATGTAGATGAAATCCAATACCCAAATCAGTAATTACTTAGAACTAATGGGCATCAAAACTCTGTTCATATGTTAGATTTGATTCGCATTCAACTTATTGACTCAATAAACCACGAAATCCATCAGACAATTTGATATTTTCAACTTTAATAAGATTTTGGAGATCCCACAAATTTTTCTAACCATAAAAAGAAGCTTTCCGATCAATAATGTCACCAAAACACAAAAATTAGTTGAACAATGTGAGGAATGTGGAGAAATGCTCTTTAAAAACCATTCCCTCCCTTAACACTTTCATCCATGCAACTTTAGCATCTTGGGGCTATAATTTCTCCCTTGGGCCTGTCTCCATGTGATTGGATCCTAACACCACTCCCTTGACCCATCATGCATGCGAATATGGCTTAAGATCAGTGTAAACATCACTTCTTTAGTTCATAACCTATACCACCTATTGGACCATCGTCATCAACATCTCAACACTTGTCCAATCCATTGAGATAAGTATGCAACTAATAAATAGGAAAGTAACATGTCAAATACATGCAATATCTATTCTTCCAACCTTAGGACCAAAACCAACACCTCCATATCCTCAAGAAACAACCACAACATCTCTAACAGCTATAGAAACATCTCCATCACCTGTAGTAGCATCTCCAACTCCTATAGTAGCAATATAATGTCATACAACTTCCTACAACACTAGTGGAAGCACCTCCAACACAAATAATCTCATCTCATCACATGTAGTACCAATCCAATGTCTCCAAGGCATGTAGAGACATATGCATCATCTAGAGAAGCACTCAAAACACCTCCAACAATATCATCTCCAACCAACTCAAAATTTCTTGAATCCATATCCTCAACAACTAAAACATAATATTCTCTAGGTATAAATATAAGGATGTTGACATCAATACAAACTAACAAGACCAATAGCCAATCATCCATCACCAACACTCATCACTCATGCATATGAATAGCAACACCAAGGGTTCGTTGAAATCAATTCCAACCCTACAATGCGAACAAAGTCCCCCTTTGTAATTTATTTAAACATCAATACAACATGTTAGGCTGACTTAACAATCCAAATCTCTCTCCCTTTGAAATCAATGGAAAAGGGCCATACCAACACTGAAGAAAAATTCCAATAATGTGCTAGAAGAATAAATGACTCCACCTTTCAAAACTCAACACCAAAATAATGCAAGAATGATGTAGAAAAAAAAAGGAATCTCAACTGCCAATCATGTCTCTCCAATTACATGCCATCTCTGAACTAAACATGCTCCCACTAAGCATGTAATGGAGCTGCATTCAACACTCTGTCGGCTGCAATAATCCTCCTTTCCAAGTGCAAGTTACTACTCCTCATGAACATGACTCTTACTAGCCATGGACATTATATAAAATGAATGTACAATACATTGTAATTCTTCATGGAACAAGTACATAGTTTTGACAAGTACATTGGATTGACATATGACTCCTCTACACCTATCACCAACTGTGACTCTATGGACCTAAGTTTACATAATACACCCATTAAAGTGGGGATACATCATAGATATACATAATGAAACATGACTCGGGCTCGATTGACCCAGACATAGTAAATGACAACACATGCTAGAGACCATGGGTAAATCCATGAGAAATACATGCAAAAGATGATACAATGATATTAAATGTATTTTTCATATGGACATAATGATGCTCTCATCCATACGTCCCCAGAACATGAAATATCATGAGTACATGGAAACAATGAGAATCAACATATGCTCCATATAATAGTAGAAATACAATGCAATGCATGGCATGAGAACCAAGATACTTTCCCTTCATGAGACACAATCTAATCTCCATGTGTAGTAGCAACAATAAAAAATTATTCTGCATAATGGAAACAATCCCAACACACCCCAAATCCATTTGGAAGCACAAATTATCCCCCTGGATGTGTGATCCCCCATCATACCTAGACATGTAGCTGCTCCAAAAACCATTAGCAACAGATGTACATGGCTGATACAACTAAAATCAAACTAGAAAGAAATAGATCAAAAATGAAGATGCACATCAAACCTCATGGACTCCCCTTGAATGTATGCATATCTAACAATGCAGATTTGTCTTCTCATCTACTTTCCCATATGGATGCACAAATAATAGTTTGCAAGAAAGTCATAATGAAACCATATGCTCCCCTTGAGACCATGAGGGCCTCAATTTTTGGTGGGAAATCCTCGTTTCTCTTTTCTCCTCCAAACTTTCATTTGTTGAAATTTTTTCTTCTTATGTGGTTGGCCTTGCATATTATATTTTCTCTAGATGGATTTCTTGAAACACATGGGAAGCTTTCAATCGTTGGCCAATATTGTTACACAAAAAAATATGATGTGACCAGGGAAATGAGGAATAACTTGATATCTTCTGTTGATCTGATTTTTATTCCTTGCATGTGCCATGTAGTCAATATCCCTATGGGAAAAACAATTACATTATAAAAGGTGACCATAAAAAGGACATTATACCTGAAAGAAGGATATTTTCTTTGTATGCATGCTTGATGTGGGTTCTCATTTTGATACTCCTTTTGATGCTCCATTTAATGAGAGATTTTGATCTCTCCAATACTGAAACTTGTTGCTATGTGACCACGAATTCCACACTCGTAACATTTTCCAATTATATTCTTATTCTTGGACCTTGTTCGCTCATATGTGTCTTCTTGCATGGCTCATGGATATCATTATTTTCACTGTGACTAGGTGCTCCAACACATTTTAATTTGCTTGTAGATGTTTGGGAACTAGTTTTGAGCATCTCTACTTATTTTCTTATAGAATTTATTCAAACTTCATTCTTTCAATTTATTCTTCAACTGCCATTATCTTTGATTTCTCATCATCTTTGATGTTGTATCTCTCACTGCTATAACTGGTGCCTTCATCTTCATCTTGTGAGGAGGATTGATTTGTTACTACAATAAAAGTAGAATCCTTTTTATTTTTCTCCATTTATGAAAAATGCAATTTTCCTTCAAGATACATATTCTCAAACGTATCCAACATTTCTTTGGCAGTATCACAATGCTTCACATGCATGCTATCAGATATTGAAATGATATTTAAAATAATACTTTTATCTAAATAATTAGATTTATATTTAACTCCATATTCAATTTATAGCAAAATATCCCAATCAATGGACAAAAAATACAAATCCAAAATCACTCTCCAAATTGAAAATTTACCTTTATGAAGTATTGGAGTACCTTGTTGACCCATTTTAGAAAATTCGCAATTTTTTTCCCAAAAACTCCAAGATCCACTCTCTAGTGATCAAGCTACACCTAAGAGCCTTGTTCTAATAACAATGGTTCGAAACTACATCACTACTGAGAGGTGGGGCGAGGGGTGAATTAATAGTGTGAGCACTTACATACAATTTGTCTCCAATGGTTTAATCTTTAACATGCATAAATTGAAGTAGATAATTAGAGATTATTGTATCAAACATAAAACAGAAACCATGAAAGAAATTGCATAATTGAAACAAGTGTTTATGGTGGAAAGCCCATCCCGGGAAAAAAACCACCCTGTTGTTGTTGCGCTGCTTAATATTTCATTGTACTCTGAATAAATTATACGCGGAAAAGCTGACTCGTGAGCTAGAAGAATTGACTTCTTTCACTATATAGTGACACTATTAGACAAGAAATAGTTTCGCTAAAAAATCTATGTACTACCATTCACTGAAGGCGGCCACGATCAACGATCCTCACTCAATTACTCTTGAAATAACAAGTCAGACTACAGACTCCAATCTGTTGGTACTATCATGACCACTGAGCCTCACTCAATTTCTAACGAACTATATAACAACCATTGGATGAAGAAAAATCTTCCATCTATTGAATCTTTCAAGTCACTGTATACTCAAATCCTCCATTGCTTCATTTCCTCCATGTGAGTCTCATTTCCTATATTTTTAGACTCGACTCCTAAAACATGATCAACATGAGAAATGTAGCAATATAGCATCGAAGATCAATAAAATATCAAATTTTCAACATAAGTTTCAATAAAAACTCCATACAAAATATACAAACCATCTTCAAACAAATATCATCAAAGCACTACATCAATCCACATTTAAACACTTCACTCACTACACCAATATCATGGATAAATCATACTTCACCTTACTGCTGCTACAACTACAAATTTCTTCAAACTTTTTGCATAATAAAGATCACATAATTTCCTGGGTCTTCTCCATGCACTCATTCACTCCACAAAACAACTAGACAATCAAGGAACTCACAATGAGATTCCTCTAATATGTAGATGAACTCACATACTCAACCAAATAATTACTTAAAACAACTGGGCATCATAAATCTGTTCATATGCTATATTAGATTTGAATTCATCTCATTAACTCAATCAACCACAATATCCATTATCCTATTTCATATTTTCAACTTTAATAAGATTCTAGAGATCCCAAAAACTTTTTTGTCCAGAAACTGAAATATTTTGGTCATGGAAGTCATGAAGACAAAAAAAATTAGCTTAACAATGCGAGGAATGCATAGTAATTCTCGTGAAAAACCATATTCTCTCCCTTAGCAGTGTCATCGATGTGACTTTAGCATATTTTGGTTATAGCCTCTCCCTTGGGCCTATCTCCGTGTGACTGGAACCTAAAAATTATCCCTTGAACCATCACGCATGCGAATATAGCTTAGGCTCAATAAAAACATAAATTATTCAGTTCAGAACCTCTGCCACCTGTTGGACTATCTTCATCAATATATGAACACTCCTCTAAGCCATTGAGATATGTATGAAACTACTGAATAGTAAAGGAACAACTCAAATACATGCAAGAAATATTAGACCAACCTTAAGACCAAGACCAACACCTCTAGCTCCTCAAGCAGTAACCACAAAATATATAACATCTATAGAAACATCTCCATCACTTGTAGAAAAATCTCCAACTACTGTAGCAACAACATCATGTGATATAAATTCCTCCAACAGTGATGGAAACACCTCCAACACAAGCAACCTCATATCATCACATGTAGTAGCAATCCAATGTCTCTAAGACATGTTGAGAAATATGCATCATATAGAGTAGAACTCCAACCACCTGCAACAGCAACATCTCCAACAAACTCAACATGTCTAGAATCCATATCCTCATCATCTACAATAACATATTCACTAGGTCGAGTCATAAGGATGTTGAAATCAATGCCAACTAATAATACATCAATCAATCATCCATCACCAACACTCATCATTCATGTGTATGAATAGTGACACCAAGAGATTTTTGACATCAATTCGAACAAGAAATGTATGTAGTTGGTAGTGTATTGGAAGGAATTATAGGGTAAAATATCATGTCATAAAATATTGAAGAGGGCTCGAGCCAAGAATTATATATGAACCATTGGAAACACTGAGATTCATGGGGATCAAGTCATTGTGTATGTTGAAAGTTTTGTGTATTTGGTGCTTCACAATTTGGTTTATGATTGATTTATGATTTTTTATTGTTGATTTGTGAATGACCATGCCACTTTTTTTATGGTTTTATATTTTTGTTTCGAATTCTATGTTTCCTTAATTTTCCTTATGTCCTTTCCTTCTATGTTTGGCAGGGTGGGCTTGGAATTTTTTTGTGGAAAGAGGGAAAAAATGGAGCTTGAGTAGAGCTCAGTGGAACCCAAAAGGAAATGTACAACATAGACGAATCCCAAGACATGAAAAAAGTGAAGCTAAAGGTAGGAAGATAAAATATCATAGTGAGTTGGGCTAGTTAAGTCCATGGAGATTATGGGCATTAAAAAAAAATATGTGTTTGTGTATGCATGTGCGCGTGTTTTTTTTTAATTTTTTTGTGTGTATATGTGTGTATATATATAATACATGAATATTTTTTTCCATATATATATGTAAAATTGCCATTTTTTTAATAGGTTTTTAGAGGCCATTGTTTTGGAAGAATGACTGTTTTGATTTGTTGAATGTAGATGTAAATGGAATAAATTGTTCTTGGTTTTATGAGGAACGAGTTGGGACAAAGTATCCCTATATGTTTATTATTTTAAGATCATGTGGATACGATTATTATATTATATTATGTTATGTTTATATTATAAATAGGGAATGTTAAAGGGTATATCTGCACAAGGAAAGCATTGTGATCTATGTCATGTTGATACTAATATTGATAATTTAAAAAATAAAACACCATCGATCCTAGATTTGGATTGTGGATCCCTGTGGAGAAGTGTGGGAAATACATTAAAGGCAATATGGCCTGGTTCACACAAATAGGGACAATGTGGTGTCTATATTCTATGTTACAATGTGTTGTGTCTTTTGTATATGTATATGTAGCATTGTCATCTCGTATTGTGCTATGTGTTCATGTTATGTGTTATGTTACATTATGTTTCATAAAAAAATTGGCACAAACAAGTATGGGACGACATAGGCCCTTGTGTTGGGATGTGTCCGATGGAAGAGGATGAGTCTCTGGACTCAAGATGAAAATATTTTGATGACATAGACTATGTGGTTTGGTAGTTCCAATACTCATTGGGTAGGAAATGGGATTATACATATATATATATATATATATAGGGAGCCTCTAGATTCCCTTGTTTCCTTTGGCGGCCGATTTTTTGTATGGAAGAGAAGGGAAGCAAAGGAACTAGATGTTTTCTAGTCTACAAATCAATCTAATGTGTGTACGAAAGTGAAGAGAAGTGAAGGAATTGGGTGTTTTCTAGGTTTGGAAATAAATCTCGTGTGAGTACAATAAGAGAGAGTGCCACTAAATTATTTATGATTAGGAAACTAGTCTAGTGAACATAAAATAAGTAGCAAAGAAAAAAATAAGATAAGTATTAGTATTTCATTTATTTTTTGTAATTATTGGGTTTTGAGCTAACTAGATGTAATAATTATATAAAGTATGATTTGATCTATGGACTAATTTGACTTGTTATGACAGGGACCAAAATATATTGGCAATCCCACCTCATTGATAAGTTACAAATGAGGTATGAGCTGATAAGTGATTTGATGTAGGAAAGCATGGAAGATTTCCCCATTTTTGTGGTTGGAGTTGGCTACAAAGTTGATAGTTGCAATAGTAAAAGGAATTGGATCATGCAATACCATGTTGGTAAAGGATTTCAAGAATAAGCACATCATAGGAAACTAATACCCAATAGTTCCCATTGATTTCCATAAGCCTACTATGACTGTTATGATGGTTTTGAGGCAAGGATATTCCTTGGTTTTTTACCCTTACACTACGAGGAAACCTTTCTAAGTAATAAATCACTAGAGAGATTGTGAAGTATAAAAAGGGACACTTGAAATTTTAAGGTGAGTGAGTGCCTGAAAAGGGGTGAACGTATTTCATGAGGGACTAGGAATAAAATAAGGGAAGACCGATGAATAAAATTTCCTTTGGCCATTAGCATCGTTAGGTGGAATTATAACCACACTGGGAGTGTTACTTGAAAAAATGAGCCAATAATTATTCACCAAAGAAGCAAGGAATTCAAGGATTGCAACATTTGAAATAGGATTTACAGGCTAGTATAGAAGGATCATCAAAAACTTCTCTAGGATAGGTTGTCCTATCACATCCTTGTAGAGGAAAGGAAAGAAGTTCGAATGGATAGTTGAAAGTGCATCTAGAATTGATTACTTGAATAACTTACTCACCAATGCTCTTATGTTGAGTATTGCAAATTTGGAAAAATATTTTATGTTTTGTACATATTCCTACAAAGAAGGGCTTGGTGGAGTGTTGATGCGGGAAGCATAGGTAGCTTGCTATGAGTCACAAAAGTTAAATAAACATGAGACAAAATACGTGACTCATGACCTAGAGTTATCTTCCATTATTTATGAAGTGAATATGTGGAGATATTATCTCCTCGGTAGAAATTTCACTCTCATGAAAAATCATGGTGGAATCAAATATTTAGATGATCAACCTAATTTGAATGCAGGAAACACTAAATTGCCAGCTATACTTAGAAAACTTGAATTATAGATTAAGTACATCAAAATAAAGGTGAAAAATGTTATGGATGCATTGATTAGAAGAATTCAATTCAAGGATATAACGCCCATAAGTTGTTATGGAGTGGATCTCATAGAATGGATCAAGCATTTAGGACAACATGATGAGAAATATCAACAAGTGAAGGAAACATTGCAACAAGATGGTGAGAATGAGTAATATCATCTCACAAATGAGGGTCTAATTATATTCAAGAACATAATCTATGTAACAATTAATGATTATTTGAGAAGGCTTATAATGTGATATTTCCATGTAAAACCATATTTTTTCCATCCAAGATATCAAAATACTCCCCAAAACATCAAGAAGTTTTATTATTGGACTAATTTGAAAAATGAGGTAGTTGATTTTGATGAAAAGTTCATAGAACTCCAACATCTGATGGCCGAATGTAAACATCCAATAGGATTATTCAAGCCCATTCCCATTGCAGTATGGAAGTGGGAAGTGATATCGATGGACATCATAACAAGTTTTCCAAGAACCTAAGAACAACATGATGCAATTGTGGTGGTGATTGACAAGCTTAGCAAGGTGGATCACTTTGTAGTAGTTAAGTGCCCCAACTTAGAAATTAAAGTGACTCAAATATTTAAAAATGAGTTTGTGAGGCTAGATGGAGTTCCTGAGAAAGTTATTTTAGATAGATATGTCAATTTTAGTTCCTTGTTTTGGTAGCAAGAGTTTTTAGGATTAGGAAAAGAATTGGCCTTGAGAACAACATATCATCTAGAAATAGGTGGGAAAATAGAGAGGACAAACAGAATCGTGGAAAACATGTAAAGGATGTATCAATGCACCAAACAAATAATTGCAAATAATATCCTCCACTTGTAGATTTTACATACAAAAATGGGTATAAGTTGTATTTAAAGATGATTTCATTTGAAGTATTGTATGAAAGGAGTTGTAATAAAACTATCACTTAAAGGTATTTAGAAAATAGGGTCCTTATTAGGCCTCATATGCTAAAGAAAATGGAACAACAAGTGAAAATCATTAAGTAGAATTTAAATGTGCCACAGAACAGACATACAAGCTATGTGTATAAGCATAATATGCATAAGGAATTCAATGTTCGAGAACATGCTGACTTGATAATTAAACCCAATAAACATTCCTTGGGGATTGGATCATGTGCCAAGTTGGAATCACGATTTTCTAGAACTTTTGAGATACTTGAGATCATATGAACAATGTCCTATATGTTTTCCTTACCTCCATGAGGTAAAATACATGATTTTATACATGTTTCTTTACTTAAAATATATGTACAAGGTTCTAATAATGTGATTGATTCATTTCTGCTGCAGGAGGAACCAAGGGGAGAATTCTAGCTCGAACCAATTTGCATTCTAGACCAGAGGAGCCTAATGCTCTGGAATCAGGAAGTAGAGCAAGATAAAATGTAGTGGATGCATTTGGGATCGAGGAAGCTACTTCAGAAATGGTTGATTCAATGAGGGAAACATAGACTTATTTATTTTTTGTTTGAAGAAAATGTAAATACTATATATAGTTGTGTTTATAATGTTCCATAAATATTATTTGTGTGTAATTTAAAGCATGTTTTCATGTTGCATATGGAATATGAACACTAAGGTCTGTGTTTCCCCAAGGGGGAGGCATTTATGATAGCCCCAAGTAGTTACGTTTATGTATGAAATTTAAACATAATGCTAAAAATAAATAGGATGAATAATGGGACATGGATTCGAGAGGGATGGGGTGATTGCTTGTTGGAAATAATATTAATATGCGGAAAATTCAATGAGAAATATGAATAGAAACACAATAATGTTCCATGAGGAACAAGGATCGACATAAGAAAAATTGGAAAAGGAATTTTAGAAAAATTAGAGGGGATTTTATAGGAGGATCCCGTGAAGTGGTGGAGGGAGAGGAAGCTAGGGTTCTCAGCATACATACAGAGAGGTTATGGTTCAATTGGTTTTGAAAGGTGGGGCGAGCATGGCTCCCTCCTACAGAAATGTTGTAGCTGAAAAAGGTAAAGGATTCAAGGCATGATTTAAAATTTCAATAGAAGGATCACCATGCACAAGTTAGGGAGGAGGTGCGATAGGTAGTCAAGGTTTGAATGGTTAGAGAAAATATGTGGACAAAGGTACAACTGTGGACCAACCAAATTAACAGCAAAAATTAAAATGGTCTAATGGGAATGGATCATGTAAGCCCAAAACGATGGTAATACCAATTAAACTAATCATAGATCCCCAAACCCAATATTCCATGGATCGCACGTGTACGTATGAGATCATTTGTAAGTTCATGGGCTTATGGCCCACAAAGACATATTTGTGTGATTGGATTAAGCATCATTAGAACTTGTATGGGGAGATCAAGTTGCATTTAGGGTCAAAAGGATTCCTTATTGTGGTCTTCACTTATCTAGAAGATAGAGATAGAGTTTTTGATGGAGGACCATATTTATTTTCTTTTGTGGGATTGTGGATGCGGCCGTGGAAAGACAAATTTACTCTAGATACAGAAACATTCACCAATGTTCTAGTGTGGTTGAGGTTATATTTCCTACCCCTATATTACTGGTTACCATCGACCTTGAAGTTCATAGGTGACACCCTAGGGAATTTTGTAAAGACATATAATGAAACTTTGCAGGGAAGATATACCTCATATGCACAGATCTGTGTGGAGATGGATGTATCTGTGGCATTACAGAAAGTTATTAAGTCAGAATTCTTTGATGAAATATTGATGCAGCATGTTGATTATGAATATATTTCCTTTATTTTTAGAGGATTCCATGAGCATGGGAATCTGATTAAGGATCCCCCCCCTCAACAGTCTCAGGTTCAAAGCCAAGAATAAGATCAGAAAGACACTAAATATTTTGTAAGGCCAAGTCCAAAAGGGTGTTCCAATAGGAGAGAACAAAAACAATATCAGGGATGGAAAGTGACATCAAAAAATAGTTTTGGGGTTCTATAAAATATGGCACCCAAGGAAAACCAGGACAAAGAAGATAATATCAGAAATCAAGAAGAGGAAAAAGCGGAAGGAATTATGGAGGTATCTAAATGTGTTAAAATCATGGAAATACTACATATGGGGAAATACTTCAAAAGGGACTCAAAAATTGTACCAAGTGAGGTAGGTTTTGAGGACCCTGATCTTCAGTAAATATTGGAAAGATAAGGAATCAACCTAAAAAACATGGTAAAACAATGGATAAAGAATGGTTTGGAGGTAATCTCGGTAGAAAATATGGATCAAATCCAGTATGTCTTCCTAATGCAGGATGATACAAAGCTTCGTGGGAATAAATGATTACATGGGGAAATTGGAGAAATGGGAGTCAAGGTCATGGACTTTCAAACTCCCTTGGTACCAAATCAAACACGAAGGAAATGAGAAAAGAAGTTAAAAAAAGTAGCCCTTCCGGAAAAAGGAGAAATATTGATAAAATCAGGTAAGATGAGAGCTATAAGCTCACCCCATTGTTGAAATTTGTATCTTGGGAGGTACTCCAAGACCACGGGTTTGAGTTCGGAGGGTGGAGTGCCACAGATGGGCTTTGTGTGCTTGGAACCCAAGGTGTGTGCTTTGCACCCAACCATGTGGGTGTGAAACCATGAGGTGTATGGGGCATATGATGATTTTATATGATAGAGGAATCAGAGAGAAACTGGAAGCATTGAAAATCATTCACATCTGAGTTTTTTATCATCATATATGAATTTTTTATTGTAGTTGGTGGGTTTTGTTGATGAGAAATCATTTAGTCTAAAGTTATTGGACTGTTGGTCAAACCCACCATGATGATTTGATCGGGCCCTCCATTTAGATATAAATTGAGGTGAGTTTAGAGGTTATTTTCACCATCCAAGTGCATCCATTCACAGATAATACATCTATGAGGTAGTCAAGTTAGAGAAGAATGAAAATAAAGCTTTTTTGGGACAATTTGTGTGGCTTTTTGTGTCTCTTACAATGCTGAACTGCTACAAGAGGTTGCAAAATCCATTGAGGGTAGTTTTGGTGATGTTTTGGAACAGTTTGAGGTGGAATACTTCTCCTAGAATCAAGCCACATTATTCAGAAGCACCTATATGTGGGTCTCATGCCTTATTATTCTTAGAACATGGGAGATGAGAGGCTATTTGTGGCTATAGGAGGGTCGCATTCTTATTCCCCTCGAAGTTGGCAGGACGTGAGGGATATTCGAGGGATGGACATAGCCTAGGAAAATAAAGGAAAGTGGGAAGATTAGTTTCGAGGGAGGCCACAACCAAGGAATGGGTCTTGGAGAAGTGGAAGAGGGATGTAGTAGCTTGCCAGCAAGCCCTAACCAGAACACCAAACTTGCAGTAGTGACATCAACCCTTAAATATGAAAGGTATGTTATTTTGTTGATGCATTAATGTTAATTTGGATTCTAGTGTATGGTCTTCAGATATTGGACATTGGATTGGGAATTTATGGTTTGTTGGAGGGAAATGTGATAGTGCCCATGTTGGTGCCCAGTGTGCAACACTTTGATGAAAATAAGTAACTTCTAGAGTGGTATTTGTTCAACTCAAGGTTTGGCTAGCCAGAGGAGAAAATTATTGGAGCTTGTGCTCATCATTAGAGAAGTGATTTTTTATGGTGATAGGTGGCATCACTCCTACCCTATGTTAGTCTTCATTGGAGCAGCGAAGGAAGACTCTAGTGGGAAGAAGACCCTAAGTAGCTAAGGAGTAGAAATGGACAATTGTGAGTTTTTCACATGTGGAATTGTGAACAACTCAACAAGAGTCTCAGTGCATTGATACTTTTATGGAAAAAAAATCAACGAGAGAGTAGATTGGATAGTTGATATTCAATGTCCAGATAGACATGGAGCATTGATAGAGGTAGGTGTTGCAGAGCAGAAGTGAAGGACTTGCAAGTGTACAAGATATGAAAATAAGTTGTGATTGTGCATTATTTGTATCCTTATACTTGTGGATATTTGAGGGCCATTCACCCTAGTATGAGAGACCGAAAATGTTGTATTATTCGGTTGCATTAATATAATGAAAATTGGTTTATTGTAAAAATTTGTGAAAAAATTTGTATATTTTGTGCAC
Source organism: Pinus albicaulis (assembly GCA_034641835.2). Lineage (NCBI taxonomy): Eukaryota > Viridiplantae > Streptophyta > Pinopsida > Pinales > Pinaceae > Pinus > Pinus albicaulis. The sequence continues at coordinate 1,012,121,214 of CM076577.1, read as the reverse complement.
TAGTAGATTTACTGTTGTATATTGTTCCACTATACAAAGTAGATTCGTTGTGATTATTTTTTTTGTAGCATCAGTGATTTAATATTATATCCTAGACACGATGATCATAGAAAAACGACATCATATTAGAGGGTGTTTAAGCTACTTTCAAGGGAAAGTGAATCAGAGTATGCATAATGAAGTACAACTTAAGAGGGATTTGGTCATGTTGTAATTGAAGGGCTCACTATAATAGCAAAGTTGCAGGTTGGTATATGGTATGATGTTGTGTTGGAAGGTTTGTCCAACTATAGTCTATGGAAGGAAAGGATCAATTTTCTCTTCCAGGTCAACAAGATCTAGGAGTTCGTCGAGAAACCCTTAAATAATCCAACTCACCCTAAGGATATAGAAGTGTATGTTTAATTGGATATGAAGGCAAGGTTGATCATCTTACATGGTGTGAAGGAATCCCTAATACCTCATTTTTCTAGAAAGAACAGGACACTTGAGATGTGGATGGCTCTTCAGAATTTGTTCCAAAATAAGAATGAGAACTGAGTTTTGGTATTGGAGGATAATTTGAAGTCCACAAAGATGATAAAGTCTGAATGAGTGACTTCATATCTAACGATGTTGTCTTAGGTTCGAGATGAGATTTTTGTCGTTGGTGTGACTATTTCATATTTTGATATGGTGAGGATTTCTTTGAAAGGTTTCACCGAGGAATGGAAGTGCTTCATCAGGGGGATCATTTCCAAAGAGAAGTTTCCATAATATAATAGGCTATGGGACGACTTCATTCAAGAAGTGTTGTGATACAAGGATATTAATTCGAAGAAGGATTTAGATGATGATATGGCACTTGAAACATGAATGAAGGAAAATAAGGAAAAGGACTTGAGTCAAGTGTTTCAATTGTGATAAGATCGATATTTCTTGAAAAGATGTCTGATGAAGAAAAAGAAGGGAGGTGACAAGAAGAAGGCTTCCAGGGCTTACATTTCTATAGAGATAGATGATCTCACTAGGAGTTTAGAGAAGGAATACTTTTCCTTGATCTCTCATTTCTCATAGGGTACCATCGATGACGCTTCATGCTACATAGACAATGGAGCATTGAATAATAAGACATAGTCACAAGAGGCATTTGAGTCTATAGCTGAGTGGGACTCGAAGGTGCACATGGTATTGTCTAACAAGAGTCAGAAGGAGATTAGAGGATCGAGTGTTGTGCCATTTAAGATGGATTCAGGACAGGTGATGTGGGTCTTAGATGTACTATTTTTACCACGACTTAGATATAGTGTGATATTTATCTCACCAATCTATAAGAAGGGATTTGACGTATTTTTGCAAGGTGGGAAGGTAAGACTCAAGCCCAAAGGCTCTAGATCCATGGGACTCATGGCTGCAGTTAGAGATCATGTTATATAAGGTCGATGGGAAAGCCTATGGATCATGAAAACAAGAAGAGAGAGGACTAGGTGGAGGTTCTAGAGAAGTAGGAGAAGATTTAGGATTCAGAGGAGAAGGTACATGTTTCAGAGACAAAGATAGAAGTTCTAGAGGTTAAGAGGAAATAAAATTCTACAGGGAGATTGTAAGTTCAGAGGGAGGCTTTGCAACACAAAAAGGAGTGTGGTTAGTGGGGAAAAAGGGTTCTTCTACCTATAGAAATAAGGAATCATAGAGAACGTGGAAGTTATTTCAGGAGAACAAGTAGGATTCTTCCAGTGAAAACAAAAGTTATTATAGAGGTGTAATCCATGCTAGAGGGATTGTTGCAATTTTGGTCACCAGGGGTTGGGAAAATGTTGCGAGCAGTGACAGTGATGATGATGTGTTACTTTCAAGTCTTGGAAATATCTCCCTCGCTAAGAGGGAGTGTTGAAATTTGTAGCTTGGGAGGTACATCGAGCCCTAGGGTTTGGGTTTCGAAGTTCGGATTGCCACAAAATAGTTTGGTGGGATTGGAACCCAAGGTGTTGGCTTTTCACCAAAGCATGTGGGTTTGAAACCATGACGAGTATTGGGCATGTGATTATTTTATATTATAGAGGACTAGGAGAGAAACCAAGAGCATCTAAAATCACTCAAATCTAAGTTGCCTATTATGATATATAATTTTTTTATCGTACCTGGTGGGTTTTGTGGATGACAAGTCATGTAGGCTTGAGTTATTGGATAGCTGGACAAACCCACCATGCTTATTTCATGGATCCCTCAATATATATATATATATATATATATATATATATATTGAGGTGAGTTGAGAGGTCGATTTTACCATCCAAGTGCATCCACTCATAGATAATACATCTCAAATGTAGTCAAGTTAGTGATGGAGGTATATAAAGCTTGTGTAGGACTATTTGTGTGGTTTTGGGACTATTTGAGGTGGAATCATTCTCTTAGAATAAGTTCACATTCTTCAGAAGAACCTACATGTGTACCACAGACCTTATTATCCTTAGAATATGGTGGCTAAGAGTTTGTTTGTGGATACAGGAGGGCCATAGTTATAATCCCCTTGAAGATGGTAGGTCATGAGGCATATTAGAGTGTATAAAATAGAATAAGACAAAAAAATAATTTTGGAATATTATTTTGGATGGAGAACATAATCAAGCAAGGGGTCTTGGAGTAGTGGAAGAGGGTTGTAGAAACTTTCCAATAGACCCTAACCAAAATATCAGACTTGCAGTAGCTACATTAGCCCTTAGAGATACAACATATGTGATTTTGTTGATGTATTAGTGTTGATTTAGAAGTTAGTGGACGGTGGTCCATGCTTGGAAATTATATTGGGAGTTTTTGGTCTATTGGAGGGCAATGTGATAGTTCCCAAGTTAGAGCCCCATGTGTAGCACTTTGATGGAAAAAATTAGTTGCTAGAGTGGAAGTTGCTGAGATCGAGGTTTGGCCATCCAGAGGAGCATATCATTGGAGCTTGTGTTCATGATTGGAGAAGCAAAATTTTATGGTGATAGGTGGTAACCATCTTACCCTATGTTGGTATTTATTGGCATAGCACAGGATGAACACAGTGGGAATAAGACCCTGAGTAGCTAAGGAGTAGCAGTGCGAAGTTGTGAGTTGTTCACAAATTTATTTGTGAAAATCTCAATAGGAGTCTTGATGTGTTTATTTTTTCATGGAAAAATGATCAATTAGATATTATATTGGATACCCAAGATTCAGTTTCTAGATGGAATTGGAGCATTCATAGAGGAAGGTACTGAAATTTGGAAGCGAAGGACCCACAAATGTACAAAATATGACAAAGAAGTTGTACATTAGATATATGATCATATTATATTGTATTTTTATTCTTGTACTTGTGGATATTTGATGGCCATTATCTCTATTATGGGATCCCTATCCCATTGTATTATTTATTTGGATTAATATAACTAATATTTTGTTATTGTACAAAATTGTGTATATTTTCTGCACTAGTAGATTTACTATTGTATATTGTTTTTTTGTACAAAGTATCTTCATTGTGATTCTTGTTTTGGTAGCATTAGTGATTTAGGATTCAATCCTGGTCACCAGGATCATGGAAAAACAACCCCCCTAACCTCCTTAGTTAAAAAATTAAAGTTATAACCTATAATTCAAGAGGAGTGAATAGCCTTAGAAAGAAAATACTTTGAAGAAGAAGATTAAAATGGAAAAATTAGATCTAATGTTCTTGCAAGAAACAAAATGCACAACAAATAATATTAAAGAACTTCATAGGAAATTAGGATGAGGGTTTAGTTATTTAGATATTGAATCCCAAAGCACCGTAGGAGGACTTATTACCTGATGGAACCCACAGGTAATTAATCTAGTAGATGAATAATCCACCTGAATTTTCCTTTCTATGGGAATGTAGATAATAGGAGTCCTTGAGTCTATCCTTTTCAAAAATATTTATGGACAGTAGAGGATGGATGATAAATTAAGCTTAATCTATGCCCTGAAAGATCTTAGAGGAAGAAAAAGTATATCTCCTGGATCATAGGGCGGATATTTTAATATGATCACCTCATTGGTGGAAAATATAGGAGGTCAAAGAAGAATAGACAGATACTTTTAGACCTTCAAAAGGATTATTGAAGAGGAAAATCTACTAGATATGGAGACATGTAATGGAATATTTACTTGGAGTAGCAAACGAGGAGGTTGGCACTACGTAGCCTCTATATTGGATAAATTCCTAATTTTTGAGGAAATAATACTACAAGGGATAGATATAGAGCCAAATATTCTTCCTGGTGGAGGATCTAATCATTGGTCGGTGGTGTTTGTGATATCAATGTTGGGAAACCCTAAAAATAGATCGTTCATATTCAATGATTTCTAGATATACCACCCCTCATTTATGGATAATATAACGAAATTTTAGGAATATCATCTCCCAATCTGGAGCTCCAATATGCTCAAATTGCAAGCTATATTGAGTTATATAAAAACAGAACTAAAGCATTGAAATGAAGTAGATTTTGGTAATATCTTCCAGGCTAAAAGAGAATGGGAAATGAAGATGGAGGTATTACAGAAAGTGTTAATAGAAGACGGGTATGCAAAGGTGAGAAGGAATGAGGAAACAAAGTTGTTGAAGAAATGGGAGGAAATATATTTACAACAAGAAATCTTACAGAAACAGAAATCCAAAGTATTGTGGCACTAGGAAGGAGAAAATAATACTAAATTATTTCACATATATGAAATTGAGCATCGAAACTCCAATAGGATTCTTAGGATCAAGGATGTAAGTGGGAAATATCCTGAACCACATCTAAACATTGAGCAGATGTTGGTACAAAACTTCTTAAACATTACAAAGGAGCCCGTGCTTGATATATATGAATCCATCAAGAAAAATGTTCAACTTATTCCAATACTCATAACAAGAGAGCATAATAGAACTATAAATAAACCTATCTACATAGAAGAAGTTTCTCAGGATGTCCATGAGATTTCTAATGGTAAGGCACTAGGCCCAAATGGCTTCACCATATATTTATTTAAATATTTTTGGGAAGTAGTAAGAAAGGATGTTTTTAAGGTGGTGTTGAACACTCGAGACAAAGACATTATCCTTAAATCTATAAATTCTACATTTAATACTCTCATCCCAAAGGAGGAGAAAGCTAGTACTCCTACGAATTTTCGATTGATAGCCTTTTTTAATGTGATATATAAGATTATATAAAAATTGGTAGCTAATCACATCAAAATTATGCTTCCTATCCTGATCTCAGAAGAGAATTGTAGCTTTGTTGAAGGTGGGAAAATATTGGAAAATGTTATCCATGCTTATGATATTGCACATTCTCTTAACAATATCAGCAAGTTTGGAATGATAATTCATCTGAAGCTATTGGAGGCATATGACAAGGTGAATTTGGAATATATGGAAGAATTTTTAAATTCCTTTGGTATCAGTAATAGATGGATCAATTCTATCATGTCCTTGGTCACCTCTCTTACCTTTTTTATTTTGCTAAATGGAGCTTTTGCTAAATCGTTTTTTCCTTCTTGATAAATTTTCAAGGGGGACATTATGTCCCCATTCGTATTTGTTATAATGATGGAAGGGTTCAGAAGAGTGATCAAATATGCTTCTAGTTGAGGGGACATCATAGGCCTTCAATCGCCCAAGGGGTGTTCAACTACCACACACTACTATCTTGCAGATGATGGCATGTTACATGGTATTCTTACAGTAAATTAGGCCTGATCATTCAAGTCTATCTTAGATAATTTTTCATGAACATTAGGTATGGAAATAAACCAAACCAAATATATGATTTTTTTCTTTAACATGCATATTTCTATACAGAGGAATTTGATGTCCATCACAGACTTCCAAAGAAAAATTCTTCCTTCAAAATATCCTAGTATTTACCTTACGGTTAATTCTTGGAAGAAATATACTTGTGAGAAGATTATATCAAACCTCGAAGATAGAATAAGAAATGGAATTTTAGAGCTTTAAATATAGCTAGAAGGTTGGTTTTGACTAAAGTTTCACTGCAAGTGATTTCAAGGTATATGTTATCAATCCTCCCATCTCTCAAAGTGTTGTGCAAAATATCAGAAAACTTAAAAAGAATTTATTATCAATATGAGCGAAGGATAAGAGGAAATGGGCATTAGTAGCCTAGAACATAATATGTAAACTGAAATTTTAGGGTCACCTACACTTACAGGACCCATAGACTGTCAATAGAGTGGGTGGAGATAAAATTTAGTGCCACTAGTTAAAGGGAGGCTTTGCACCTTACGCCGAACTTTGGAGTTTGAAATACGCCCATAATTGGCCTTCACAAGACCTTGTTCATATGTCAGAAACAATCAAATATTCAATAATATGGAATTTGTCCCGGGGAAGCAGGGAAGCCATACAAAGACATTGTTTATAGGAGATCATAAATGGAGCATAAGATTTTTTTTGGGAGGACGCTTGGTAACAACAACCCAGCTGAGGTAAGGAAGAGTAACACCAATTCAACATGATTTCTAAGAGATAGGCCCGAATAAAATTGCACCATTTTTGGGAACATGTGATCGACAACAATAAATGGATAAGATGTAACATTAGTATCTTTTGAGATCCAAGTCAAAATGAGGAGGTGTTCCAAGAAATAGTGGCATTTTTAAGTAAAATAAGAATCCTCTGTAAAGATGACCATTATAAACTAAGATGTGGAAAAAAATAAGGTGGAGAATTTGATCTTAAAGAAGCTAGAACTTATATTGAAGGTCACCATTATGAGACAACACATGCAGTATGGATGAGAATATTATTATAGCCTCAATGACCCAAAATTAAAACTTTCCTATGGTTGGTGTTGCACAGAAAAGTGATGACATGGGAAAATTTGGTGAAGAGAGGATTTATTGGGGCATCATAATTTTATCTCTATGAATGTGAGGCGGAAAATCTTAGTAATTTATTGAACACATTATGTTTTAATTGTATCGTATGGGATTGGTTTGCTTCTATCTTCAATAAAAATGATATAATCAAGAATAATATACAATATACTATTAAAAAATGGCAAGAGAACTACACTAAGAATGAAGTGGTAAATATCACTTAGTGCCTAGCCCTGGGATTTATAATTTGGTCTATATGGAAGGAGTGAAACAAATGATTTTTCCAGAATAGGAAGCTCCCTACAAAATGCCTGGTTGAATGAATTGATTCATCACCAATTAAAGGAAATGGTAATTAGTAGAGGAATAAAGGTTACAGGCAAGCAACCATCACCACAGTAGGAAATAATTCTAAAATTACTAGAGCTAGATAATCCTACTATGGCACTAACTTGGGCCAAGGAAAATCGAATACAAATGGGTTGAACAGTCTGGATTCATCCTCCCCATAGATTATACAAGCTTAATTTGATGGGGCTTTAAAATTAAACCCCGGGATGGTGGGTTATGGAGGAGTTATAAGAGATTGGAAAAGGAAAATTTTGCAGGGCATATTTCATCAACCTGGGACATGCTTCAAATAATGTACTTGAATCCCATGCCCTGGAATAAGGGATGGAAATTTTGGTATGAGAGATAATGGTCAATGTCATGGTAGAGGGGGATTCAATGATTGTCATCTAAGTGACAATAAGGTTGAAATGTGGCTTGCAATTAATCAAGGTAACAAGGAACTAGTGCCAAAAAAAATTAACCCAATGCATTCAAGAACACCTAGCTACTATAGTAATAGTAGAGTTCATCCTAGTCTGAATATCAGCGAATGCAGTGCAAGACATGTTATCCAACGAAGGGGTTGCTAGCTCGTAGATGTCTGAGGACATTGAATGGACAAAAATCGAGGAGGGGAGACTAAAATACTATTACCGGAGGTTGGAAAAAAATGATAAATCCATGGTATTGGAGATGGAGTACAGTGAAAGGGTGGGACAAAGCTCGAGCAGAACTCCACCTGCTTACACAATTAATTAAATCTTATATTATTCAAGAAAAAGGAATAGAAAATCGAGGCACGAGGTGATACTTGCAAAAAAAAATTCATGAACAAGGTGGAGGTTAAAGAATGTAAAGTTATGAACACCTATATCAAGTTTTGTCATGTAGGGTGTTTAATAAGTGTTAAAGAGGTGAGAAAAAGGTGGGAATGTACGATAATCGCAGAGGATACATACAAGGGGTGAAAATTGGTGATAATGAGTGTGCCAAATTTGCTGAGACTAGTGAATGAAAGTGGGGTATGGAGCAAGCTCACACAAGATGAAAGTCCTATCACAAATAGATTGAAGATTAGAACAATGGAACCAGAGGTTGTGATGGTAAGTACTTAAAAACATGTCGAAAAAGTAATTCTAGTCATAAAGGATTTTAATTCTTGGTTGGATGCCCTTTCTTTCAAGCTGTGTTTGGGACTTGAGCATTGTTGGTGTAGTAAGGACCTAGCACGATCTTATTTCAAGAGGGAAAGCCCAATTACGAAAATCAAGTTAAGGATGGGAAGGGTGGGAAGGCCAAGGGGGAGACCCAGAGAGAAAGGACAAGGGGATGGTAGCAATAAATGCAGCCACAATGAAATTATTGCACAGGAAGCAACAAAGGATATTCACTCTACTGTCCCACCAAAGGGAAAGGAAGTGGTGGATGTTTGGGAACATGAAGTATGCTAGCAACAGAAATCCATCCCTCACACACAAATTCATGAGGAGGTTGACTCGATCATTCACACTGGTGAAACTAGGAGTCATGCAACCCTCTACCACATAACCTTGGGAAATACTTGGCATACTAAGACCTTGATGATAAAGCTACAAGAGGAGGGCTTTGAGGATAGGGAAAAAGGCGAAGATGATACCACAAGTTAACTAAGGTTCATTAATTAGTGACTTGGAGGGATTAAATATATTCTAAAGAAGTTTGTAAATATTGAAAAATTTTAGGATGCTTGTATAATAGATCTACATAACATGTTAATTATTTATCTAATGTATATTCACAACATTAATATTACATTGGGGGATGTGAAAGGGGGGAAACGTTCCTGCAGAAGTTTAAAAAAAGAGAGGTAGGAGGCTCTGACTTCTCTACAGAAGTGACTCCGACAATGGCTCTTTTGAATGCTTCAACTGGTGAATATCCTATAGAATGAGTGCCAGGAACGCAAAAATTATGTTTGTCTCATTTACAGTGATAGTAGATTACATAGATATAAGTTTTAGTATGCAGTCTACTTGTTTTATTTTAATCATAGGTTTGGAAAAGAGTGATATTATATAGGCATACCTAATAGGGATTTAAGTAGTAATATGAATTTTTTTAGTTTGAATAAGAGAAAGAAGAACTCGATGGAGTTATTGGACAAAGGTTGTGTTAAGACAATTTATTTATGCATTTGGCCTTGTTTCCAATCTGGTATACTGGCTGCCATTCCACATTGTGATTTTATCAAAGTAATATAAATCATTTCTACTGAATTACAAAAGAAAAAAAAACATTAGAGGCTATTTTTTCCTAAATAATTGGAGATGTAAAAAGAGATAATAGAGGAGAAACAACAGAGGTAGAGAAATTTGAATTACCAAGAGAGACTCAGAAATTAAAGGGAATGACTAATTTAGCTGGAAAAGGAGATGGAAGTTATCAACACATGAGGAATTTATTGCGTCTTGAGTGATTGGTGGACTGAAGGGCGATGATGGTGTTTCTTAAGATATCCGAAAGGGTGCGAGTGGAGGAACCGATCGTAGAAAATTCATAGAAGATATTTGGAAGCTTCTTTTTTGTCTTCTAATTTTAGTGTCTGTCTTGGAATCACTAAATTTTGGGTGGAACCACAATGTGCATTTGAAAGCATGGAAAATATCCATCTTTAGAATCCCTCTGCATTGTGTTGAATTCGAACTCAGCTAATGGGTGCACATCAATGCTTATATGACATACCTAGAATAGCTATTGGTTTTTCTTATATCCTGAGAAAAATATCTCTCAACCTCTGGAATCTAGCTTGGTGGTGAAAACTACAAGTGAGACTTATATATAGGTGTATATGGTTGGATGGAGAGTAAAAGTCCTAGATTTAGTTTCCCATTGATCTGATATAAGTATATCCATGTTCTCAAGAAATCAGAAGATATGTGTGTGTGTGTGTGCATGTATATGTACATCGATATATGTGTATTTCATTACTAGTTCGAAATGATATTTGTTGATGGCATGGTTCATGACTTATTTAGCTATATGGTTGACTAATGTGTTTTTGTTACTATGTAAAAGGTGTTAGAATAGAATGTGGTATATTTGATTTAGTTTTTGTAGTGACTAGTGTGCAATCTTTATTAATGTAGAGAAACAACCTATTTTTTATTACAGTAATCTGCATATTACTATGTATAAATTGAAAATTATATGAGGATGTTAAAGCATGAAATGCACATCCTTATACTAATATTTGATACAAGGGCTACTTCATGATGTTCGTGCTAGGTTATATTGGTAGAAATGAGTGTCCAAAACTTAAAATGAATAATGTGAAATGATTTTGTAATATGGTATTGACTGCATGATTAAAGTGTTGTAAAGTGCATGGTTAACTAGTACATTCTTGTTTCATGGGAAGGAATTTTGATGCTACTCGTTGTATCTCTATTCAGCCATTTAAGTAATTATGTATGAAGAAATGGGTATGTTCCCATAGTTACTCAATTAATACAACTTTTTAGTCAAACATAAATCAAGTTTCTTCAATGTTTGAGTTGCTACAACTCTTTTTTATATATGAAGATATGCACTTGAAATTTTGTTAAAATTGTTATCACATTTATGAATGATTTTTCTTAGTCTAGCCTTAGAATCCTTATGAATTTTCTACCCTATAAGTGTTGGAGATATTGTTTCAAAAAGGTCAAAATTTAGAGGAAATATTGCTCTATTTAAATGCTAGAAATATTTTTTAAATTTAAAAAGTTTTTTTAATTCTTTTAGTAGTTCGGGCAAGTCAGAGGTCTCGAAGTCATCTCGAAAGGGAAAACCTATAGTGGGATTTGAAACCCAACTTCCGGTGGGCCAACCCGACTTGCCATGCCCACAGGTCGTTATTTCAGGTGTTAGAGAGGTTGGTAGGTCTCGGGGTTGGACCACCCAACCCCTTTCATTACATTGTTGGGAGGTGGAAGGCCAACCTCGACCTAGGTCAAGAGGCAAAGGGTTACTCCCAACTCTTGTTAATTTAGCATGCTCAAAAGGATGTTGACCTTGACCTGCCTTGCAGTTCATGCTTACCACATGCACCACTAAGTGGGTACGTCAAGCCGCACATAGGCTACCACATGGGAATGTTAGGTGCCACATGGGTGTGCCAGATGCCATGTAGGCACCATGCTAATGTGGCGAGGTGTGAATTTATATTGTTGAAATCATCTCGACGAGACAAACCTAATGACATTGTTTATTTGAAATTCTGGAAAATTTGAAACTTTGAAAATTTTAGCTTACATTCCCATAATTATACTTTGGGAGTTGGGTCAACATATTAACCACCTCCTTATAACTCTAATTTGGTTGGGGTTAGGAGGAGGTGTGTTTACAAAAAAATCATTATACATATAAAATTCCTAGTATTTATAAATTATTGTTATTATTAATCATAAGAAGAATTAACATATCATTTAAACATAAATACATGTAAGAACATGTAGCAAGATTATTAACCATCTAGAATCACCACCATTTTACCATGGACATTCGTCAATTACAAATACATTATGTTACTATACAGTAACCCCATACCATAACATATCAATATCACATGCCTGAAAAACCATAACTCATTTCATATGAGACTTGCTAATATGACATTTTTTTAATAATCAACTTAAATAAATTGGAAAAGACAACATAAATACCTTGGAGATAAATCTCAACATTTAATTTATGAATACTACTAAAAATATTGTGAAATATTTATTAGAGGTTAAATCTCTACCATACACTTAAAAATCGTTGATAATTAAAATAAAATTCTAGAAGAACTATTATAAAATGTATATATATTAATAAAAATAACTTAAATAAAGTTATAATTTGGAAGTTTTTTCTACTTTTTTAATATTTTCAATGCAAGATGTACTATGGGGTAAGTGTTTTGATGTCTATCTACATTTAATAGCTATTTAATATAAATATGGTCGAGATAGTTATTCATATAAGCCTATTTATTTTGGAATGGGGCTTCCATAATTTTAATTTAATCATCGATATTTAATAGGTGGATGGTAGGGAACCTCTACGGACTATCTACAAAATCCATAGAATAGTAGCTAGGATAGAGGGGATGGATTTTTTTTTATGTAACTTCAATAGACCTCTAGCCAGAGAAAAAATTGTTCACCAAACCACACAAGCTAAGATCCTTGGACTTTTTCTTTTTCAATTTCATTAAAAAGAATCTTAAAAGATTATTAAAAATATATATACATAAGATAATTTCATTATAAAATAAATTATGGCTTTTTGGGAATGTGGTATTGATAAGGAATCATATTTTCTCATGTTATTGTAACAAATTATAGTTACAAGTTACTAATCTCCATAATAAAGTGAGGGTGAATCTCTATAGTTTTGTTTTTTATTATTACTAATATATGTATTTTGTGTGGTTCATAGACACTACAATAGATGGCTCATTAGTAGAGCCTAACCCTATAAGTGATACAGAGAATTGAGGTCGTGACCTCACATTAGTAAGGCCCTTTAATAATGGGAACTTGAGTAATTTAGATAACCCTTAGGGATTAGATTAATATTTATAATTAAGAATATTTTATATTTTTTTTATTTAAATGATTTATAATTAATAATAATAAAATAATTTAAAATAAAAATGTAATTTAATTAATTTTTATGATATTTTTTTGTTTTTGGCAATTGGAATCTATAATAACATAAATATATATATATATATATATAGGTAGGTGAATTGGAAAACACTTTAATATTGAAGTGCTTCACTATTAATTCTATCTAATCATTCTTTCGATTTATTATTTTTTTAAATATAATTTACAATTTGTGAATATTTTATTCTTATTTATATTTTACTTTAATAAAATATATATAAATCTACTTATGATGATGCATCATTAAAATTGATCTATTTTACTTTCGAGTAAAGTGAAACAAAAAAAAAAAAGCCAAAATACCATGCCACAAATATACTTGAAAATGAATCCTAATTATTATTAAAAATATGCCCAAAAATCTAGGGAAAGAACTTTAAAAGGAGAATAAAAATTATGGTAAAAAATCAAAATAATGTGTAACCTGTTTACATTTTAAATTTTAATGTGTATTTTTTCAAGTCTTACAAGAAAAATTGGTTGAGGATGGGCTTCGTTAGCAAGGTGAGCCAAGATCAAACCTCATGGTGGGTGGTTGTGCCTTGTGCTAGGGGGAGGAGACATGCTAAAACTCCATTCAGCTAAGGGTTGGTCTAGACTTGGTGCAATCCCTCGGTGATTAGATGCCCTTGGGTCTTGGAGACATGCTAAAAAAATCTAGTCGGCTAAGGGCTAAGGGCTAGTGTGGCCCACGAAGTGTGCGGTCCCCTCGGTGATTAGATGCCCTTGGGTCTTGGAGGCATGCTAAAAAATCTAGTCGGCTAAGGGCTAAGGGCTAGTGTGGCCCACGAAGTGTGCGGTCCCGAATGATTAGATGCCCCTAGGTGGCAGCTCCTCAAGACACAAGTCAAACATGGAGGATCAAAGAAAAATTTACCCCATATATATATATATATATATATATATATATATATATATATATATATAATGGCTCTATTAATATCTATTTGAAAACAATAATAACTTAAACATAGTAATATTATAAAATGTTATTTACATTAATAATTACAATAATCATTTTTTCGTTTTTTTCAGTATACAATACATCCAACAAAACTAAATAAATAATAAAATCAAATAAAAAAATAAAACTGTTTAACCTTAAGTTTTCTTAATGTATTCGTAACATTCTTGATATATAGGTAGCACTGCAAAATTAATCATTATTACTTTGAATATAAACATAATCATTATTGATTGAAAACTTAATTATATGTTGAAATGCATGATCCAAAAAAAATTAAATAGTAATTACTTATCACTATTTTACTTATAATGCATTACTGAAGATAATACATTACGCAAATTGGAACAATACACACAAAAACTAAATCCAAAAAATCATTCCACAAACATGCCCAAAACTGAAGCCTAAATATTATTCCAAATATACCCAAATATCGGGGAGAAGAAGTCTACAAGGAAAGTCAAAACATGGGGAATAAAAAAAAGTGACTCATTCATACTTAAATTTTGTTTGTGTGATCATTTCTTCCCAAAGACCTGCAAAATTCGCTGTGTATTCGTTTGACCGTGATTGGGTGTATTACTTCAACCTCTTGTCATGTTGACCTATTTTGTAGTGTTTTAACCCTATTTATAAATTCTATATTATAATAGATGTTTTATATATGAAATAATATTAACTTTTCCATATTGTAAATTATAAAATATTATATTAAAATATATATTATTTTGGTTATATTATTTTTTTAAATCAAATTTATAATTCTTTAATCCTAATTTATTGTTATAAATTATATATTATCATAGGCATTATATGTGTTAAATTAGATTTGTAAATTATAAAATATTATATTAATGATATTAAATTAAGAATATTATAATTTTAATAAAAAAAATGTAGAACACGTCACGTCCCAGTGACACCTTCACATCTCCCCAACGAATAACACATCACGTCCACATAAATATATAATTTATAATAATTTTTTTGTGATCATTTTGTTTATCATATTTACAATAATAGTTCTCACATGATATTATAATAAAATTAGCATAATTATTTTTAAATGTATTTATGCTACAAAAGGTCTATCTTAATTTAGGAGAATAGAGAGAAAGACCTAGTTGTTTTTGTTTCGAGTGGCTATTCAAATTACTTAGTTGCATTAGAAACTTGAATGAGTTAAGTTTAATTGAACAATCCTAACAATATTTATATTAGGGAAGATATATCTTAATTGTGAATCTACTAAATTTTGAGACAATTGAGAAAAAGTTTACACTTTGAGAGATTTGATTCTTCTCAGTATTTGGCAAATCTCAAATTAAGATGGATCGATCCCAATTATTATCAATGTTAGTTATATTTATATAAATTTCACATCTCCAAATCTAAAAATATTCTTTTAATTTTATTTAGTTTTATTAAAATCCTGACATTTATATAAGTTTGACAACTTTCTTGATGAGATTTATAAAATAATTACGTGATATACTTACATTAATTTTTTTTTCACATATATATATAAGAAAAGGGTTTTAGTGTAATTATTTCATTTTTATATATTTATTAATAAAATGTAAATATGATAAGTATTATGTTATTATTATGAACTTCTAAAATAAACAAATAAAAAATGTTACTAGTCTCCCTAAAGGAAAACTAGACCAATAACATAAGTTCATAGTTTTAAGGTTTCCATCACCTTGTCTAACTAAGACATATTGTAACTGAAAACTCACATGAATAGGCTAGTTGGGCTTGACCTTGACATACAAAAGCGTAGAAAAACAAAAAATAATACTAAAAATATAAACAAAAAACCAATGATTCATCAAAAGTTCTGGGCTAGAACCCCAAGCATTATGTTGGATGGTCACCATCCTCACTTTAACAGAAGGACATGTTGACTAATCTATTAGCTAGAATGGGAAATCAATAGTATCTATTTTTTCTTCCATATTTATTAATACGATATAATTATCTTATTCAATATTTTTACAATCAGTAAGTACTCGACTGAAAAGAATTTTGGTGTTCTAGTAACCATTGATTCCTTGTACCAAGAAAAATATTGACTGAATGGACGTCCCTATATCAGGGATCCAATCAAGAGTAGTGGCATAGACATGGGGATTATGAATAAAATTACATTCATGGTGCACCTCATATTCCACTCATTTAACCTCTTGGAGGACTATTTTGGGAATCATTTCATGATATCAAGCCATGAAATCACAATATTTTTCTTAAGTGGATAGCTAGGAGGTATAGACAACATGGTGGTCCACTACGGAAGAGATAGATAAGAACCCAAACTAACCCCCTCTGTGTCTAGTGGTTGGTATACCATGAAGTATGGATTCATTAAGGGATCGAGTGAAGGTAGGAGGATGATGATGAGGAGAACGAGAGTCAAGGGTGGTATGACGCAACATCCAAGAGGGTGCAAGGAAGAGGTAGGATGGGATCAACCCATGGGAGGTGGTCAAAGAGTCCACATGATTGTGAAGAGGAAATGCAAAAAGGATAAAATCATTTGAAACCTAGATGGAAATATAGTCCAAGGTAGAGGAGAGTATGAGCTAGAAAAGGGTGAGAGTCAATGGAACAATGTTGGACACTAGAGACAAATCCTTGCAGTGAAGTGTGGGAAGGAATATGAACGTAGAAACTAGTAAACCCGCGGTTAAGAAAACCTAAGTGGAAATATATGGATAAATAACAAAGTTAAACTAAGAGAGTAGTTACAATAAGTGGTGAATTATCCATGGTAGGTTGATTCTGCGAGCTCTGATGAAGATTGGTGAGGAGAAATCACTGTATAAGAGCACAATGCTTGAAATTCTAAACCTAATTAGCCTTGAACACTAAGTACGCTTTTGGTTGTGAATGTAGAAATTATAAAAAAAATATGTATATCATGGATTCAATCCGATCTAACAATGTACTAAAGCTAGATATTGAATCACTTCTACAAATCAATTGCGTAAATTAAACATGATCGCCAATCACAAGTATTGAAAGAAACAAATCAAACCACAACACAAATATTTTCCTGTGGAAAGCTTACTGATCAAAACCCCTCTATCATATATTGTATATTCCACAAGGAATCATGAAACAGTTACAATGAAATTCTTCTCACAAGAGTCTCATGTAATCTGCCTATCGTCTCACACTGATCCATTCAAAATCGGGCCAAAACTTAGCCAATTCTCAGCCTTTCTTGCTCACACAATTCATGAAGAATGAAATCCCTATTCCTTAGGAATTTCAGCCTTTCTCAACTACACTGAGTATCATGGGCATCCTGTGGTGTTTTAACTATTGGGCAGCCTGCTAATATCACAACTCATAGTTAACTTCCCTTAAACCTTTGTATCAACTGGGTCTCCACTGGAAGTGACATGCATGCAGTTAATAATATTAAATCATCAGTTGCGTGGAAAATCACTGATTGTGAATTAATTAATATTTAATTCACTTGATCTATCTGATAGTACAACAAACAATTACAACTAGCACAACTGACTTTAACTCGCTTAATTGAGTTAATTGATTACACATGCATTACAATAATGCACTTAACTACAACTTGAACTCTAAAACACATAGAATCACTCTTCATGCATCACCAACTACCCTCAACTCGAAATTCATGAGCTAACTGAGTTTATCACACTTAGTAAACTATTACAAGTGATTATGAGATAATATTACATTTTATTGTCCAATTTAATTAAGGGGTAATTAAAATAGACACGGCACCAAATTTAGCCCACACCAGTGTAGGTGCTGCTAAGACCTCCTGGTCCCACACTAGTGTAGGTGATGCTTTCACCCATTGGTCCCACACTATTGTAATTCTTGCTTGGACCCATTGGTCCCACACTAGTGTAGGTGTTGTCATGTTGTTTCTAGATGCCAATTTCACTATTTCTTGTTGCAAATTTCAACACTCCCTCTCAACAAGAAAGGAATGTCCTTGCATGCGACATGCACCTCTTGTATGCGACATGCAACCCTTGAATGTGACATGCAACTCTTGCATGCAACACTTCTCTGGTGTTTCTCGCACATGCAACTCTTGCAGGAGAAACTTCTCTAGTGTTTCTCACACATACAACCTTTGCATGCAAAAATTCTGAAACTGAATAGCCTCCAAACAACTGAATCAGTATAATGCATCTATTATTGGATTCTTCTGACTACTGCTAGCTACTGCATATGTCTACTAGATTCTTTGGGCTATTGCCATTTGCATCCATGCACTCTGCACTACTGCCAACTGTGATCTACACTCCAATATCCGACACCTGTCACTCTCATTTATGTCCTTCTAACATCTAACTGCATCAATTTAACTGATCTTGCTACTATTGTACTATGGGATTCTCGTAGCCAGGTTCAATCCATGAGATGCACCGTCTCTAGGACCTTGCCCAAATTTATTCTTGGGATTAATCTTGCATGTTGCCCCACCTCACACCTGGATGTATAGATGCATGCACTCCCTCTACCCATATTTCTCGAAATTTCTCTGCTTGAGTGGTTTCTTCCACTCCATCATCCTCTAGATGTGGTTGCTCCACATTTGGAGGTTCACTCTTTGGAACCAAGAGTTCTCCACTTGCATGAAAATCTAGCTCCCTCTCAAGGGACAATCACATGGCTTTCTTACGCTTCCCAATGGTTGGAATCTCTGTAGAAATTTCATCTACATTAATTTTATAGAGGTTCTTCACACCAGTCCCAATCTCCTTGGCTTGTCCTATTTCCTTGTGTCGAAGGAAAACTTTTCCTTCATTGAAAACAACATCATAGCCTCTATTCTCTAACATTACAACTGAATATAAATTTTTCTTCAAGTCTGGTACATGCATTACATCTTTTAATTGAAAGTGTCTACCTAACTGTCTCTAGAAGGTAATGGTACGAATCCTTGTAGCACAGTACCGCTCGTCATCACCCATTTCGATATGCATCTGGAGGTCCTTCTCCTCTAAGCTACTGAAAATTTCTTTATTTCCTGCCATGTGGAAAGATGCACCATTATCCAAGTACCACCCTGATCCCATCAAACTTGACACCATGCATGCAGTGAGTGAGAATTCAAGCTCAAATTGCGAGGCCAAAGCCTCACTGGTTGCCGATCCTGAAGCCTTCTTGTTCTTCTTATTTTTTGGACAATTAGTGGGATAATGTCAATGCTCGTGACAGTGAAACATTTTATCTTGGACAAGTCTCTCTTGCCCTCCTTGCCTTGGGACTTCTTTCCCTTGGCTTTCTTTCCTTTTTTGAATCGTGCACATTGTAATTGTCCCGCCATCGCAAAATTTTCTAAAAAAAGAGCTGATTTTAAATCGATGATATCTCCCTCATCCGAGCTCCGATTCGACCGATTTTTTTTTTTAATTTGGGTATGTTTTTGCAAAGAATCCAAATATGCTATTTTCTTTTGAAATTTTTTTCATTAAAATTTTCAGATATTCTCTCCAAACTCGCGCGCCCAAAACTTTCCTGCTCCGATACCATGTATAAAATTTATAGAAGCTCTGATACCATGTAGGAATTATACAAAAAATATGTATATCATGGATTCAATCTGATATAATAGTGTACTAAAGCTATATCTTGAATCACTTCTACAAATCAATTGCGAAAATTAAACACGATCACCAATCACAACAAGTACAGAAAGAAACAAATCAAACCACAACACAGATATTTTCCTACAGAAATATTACTCCTCAAAACTGCTCTATCATATACTGTATATCCCTCAAGGAATCATGAAACAATTACAATGAAATTCTTCTCACAAGAGTCTCCTGCAATCTGCCTATCGTCTCACACTGATCCAGAAAAAATTGGGCCATCACTTAGCCAATTTTGAGCCTCTCTTCAGCATGTCTTTCTCACGCAATTCATGAGGAATGCAATCCCTATTCCTTTGGAATTTCATCCTTTCTCAACTGCGCTGAGTATCATGGGCATCTTGTGGTGTTTTAACTGCATCTGGGTAGCCTGCTAATATCACAACTGATAGTTGACTTCCCTTTAACATTTGTCTCAACTGGTTCTCCATTGGAACTGGCATGCATGCAGCTAATAATAGTAAATCATCAGTTTCATGGTAGATCATTGAATGTGAATTAAATAATATTTAATTCACTTGATCTCTCACTAGTGCAACAAACAGTTCCAACTAGAACAACTGACTTTAACTCCCTTAACCGAGTTAGCTGATTACACATGCATTAAACTAATGCACTTAACTACATCTTGAACTCTAAAACACAAAGGATCACTCTGCATGCCTCACCAACTACCTTCAACTCGAAATTCATGAGCTAACTGAGTTTATCACACTCGGTTAACTATTACAAGTGATTATGAGATAATATTACATTTTATTGTCCAATATAATTAAGGGATAATTAAAATAGACACTGCACCAAGTTTAGCCCACACCACTGTAGGTGCTGATAAGACCTCCTGGTCCCACACTAGTGTAGGTGCTGCTTGGACCCATTGGTCCCACACTAGCGTAGGTGCTGCTTGGACCCATTGGTCGCACACTTGTGTAGGTGTTGTCATGTTGTTTATGGATGCCAATTTCACTGTTTCTGGTTGCAAAATTCAACAGTGAAGAATTTCCAAGGGGAAAGACCTCAACACTGTTAGGTCAATGATTTAGAGGGAAAAAGAAGTGGCTTCATTTCAAAGATAGAAATTGTATTCAATAATGGAAACAATGTTAGAATTTATATGAATCTTGAATACAATATAGTAGTGTGGTGAAAGTTCCCATTGTTTGAATTTTGCGTGCAGAATGATAACACCAATTTAGAGCCACTACCATTTCCATTATCGTTCAAGCATGATAAATATCCATTATAATTTACAACGGATATCCCCTATACTTCTTTATGTCCCTCAGAACCCTTAAGTGATGCTTATCCTCATGTAGAATTCATGGGATGATATGTGATTTGACTGGAGCACATGAAATGCATGAAGTATAGTGAAAGCCTAAACACCTTTGTGCTTTTGTTGTCAACATGTCAAGGCAGGGGAAATGCGCACTCCTAGGAAACCTCGTGGGGGGAATGGTAAAATGAATCTTAATTTATAGCTATTATTTATATCATATATATATTTCACATCTTTATATATGAAAATATTTTTATTTCTAATTACATGTTACTAATTAATTTATTAAGTTGGTGTATGTTCTGAAATATCATTGTTATGAATATAAATAAAATATTTGTAGTTTTATTAATAAAAATAAAATTACAATATTAAAAATCCAGTTAAATCCATTTATTATTTATATTATTTTATTATTATTATTTAAAATTGAATATGTGCATTATGTATAATTATTTTTATTTTTTATTTAACATTCCCTTTTACAAACACTACAACAACAAGGAAAATTGTAAGGACAGAAAATTATCTCAAAGGTTAAAAACATTGGCGAATTTCACTAGTCCCTTATACAAAAACTATAAAATCTTTATTGATATATTTTTAAAATTATTAAAATCTATAATGGTTTTATATATAGTCTTTATATAATTTTGGTGATTTTTAAGGTAAAATCATTTTATTTTAAAAAATTTGGGTGAACATTTTTATAAAAAATGGAGATTGGCGAATATTTTTTGTGGAAAAGTCATGGAAAATTAGCCCACCTACTAATATTAGCCCCTAAAATTTTCCATGAAAACAACTCTCTTACATTAGATTGTAGAATCCCTCTAAAATTTATCATATATCCTTTTTTTAATAAGACTATTATTTTATAAATTGTATTAGTTTTATATAGATTTTTTTATTAGAAGTATAATTACACGAAGGTGTCCCTTTTTGAAATTGGCCACGCTAGGAATTGTCTACTTTTTTCATTTCCATTTGAAATTTATATGTGTGATGTTTTCACATGGGTCAACTTTAATTTTAGAAAAAAAAAAAGGAACTACACATCTTATTGTAAAATGAACCATTTTTCTAAATATTTTTTTCTTATATGTAAATGAATGTTATAAATAATAATGAGGTGATTATCATGGATGATCTTATTAGAATTGGAATAATCTCAAATCCATAAGAAATTTGTGGATAGGAGTCATGTGACACTAATCTAATTTTGTAAATTTATTAAAAGTAATGGATCTTTTCCCTAAATAATTTTTTTTTATATATACATGAATGTTATAAATAATAATGAGGAACTTATTAGAATTGGAATGATAAACATTAAGAATAAGAATATATTGAGCATATTCCCTTGATAATCAATCTAGGTCCTCAGTTAAAAAAATAAAAAAGAGGAAATAGATCCTCATCCACCTTAAGTTGAAATAAAAGGTCTTGGACAATTAAATTAAATTACTATATTTTTTAAAAATAGACATTTTATTACATCATGAGAAATTTAACAAAATTTTCATTAATTTTTAACTTTAAAATTTAATTATTTAGTTAATCTTGTATATTTTGGAATGGTTTTCGAATTTTAATTCAATTATCAATAATTATTGGGTGGATGGTAAGGATTTAACCATGAAATATTCTAGAATTCTCATAGTAGTACACACAAATCAATTATTGAGATTTATCTCCAAAGTAGCTATGTCTTTTTTCTCATTTCAATTAAATTAATTAATTAAAAAAAATGTTAATTAACAAGTGTCATATGAAAAGAGTTATGTTTTTTGGGCATGTAGTATTGATAAGCCATAGTAATGGCCCATGATACTATTTACAAATTAAGAATCTCCACGATAAACTAGGGATAAATATATTTAAATAATTTTTAATAACTAAGTTAAAATTAAGTTTTCTATTTATTTATATTTAATGTTTTTGAAAAATAATAATAATAATTTAATTTTAATATTATGGCTAAAATATATATTAAATTGATATATGAGATATTTTCATACTACTCGGGGGTTTGAGCTTGAGCCAAAGGTGATATAGGATGGATGACCTCCCGAGAAGTCATGGTTACTAGGTGTAAGCCCCAGAAGTGATGATTGACGCTATGTGATTCATTTCACTAGATTCAATCCCACTTCCTAACCCTTGTGAGCATCACCCGATGAAATGAGTGCTAAGTGGACTATTCAAAAATCATGAGAAATTGGTTAGTTATGACTACCTCTCGTGGAAATGGTCATAGATGAGTGACTTACTTAAGGCACTTGAATCCCAAAAAATGATATCTAAGATATTTTCATTTAAATTTTATAAAAGTATATATAGTTAATCCGCCATGTAGTAGTAAGCCATAGTAATGACCCATGATACTATTTACAAATTAAGAATCTCCACGATGAAGTAGGGATAAATATATTTAATAAATCTTTAATATCTAAATTAAAATTAAGTTTGTTATTTATTTATTTTTAATCTTTTTGAAAAGGTATAATAATAATTATGATAATGTAATTTAATATTGTAAACTAGTAGATATTAAATTAATATCTAAGATATTTTCATTTAAATTTTATAAAAGTATATATAGTTAAATCCTCTTTGAATTTAAAGCTATAACATTTTACCAAAGAAATGCATACTCTTAACCATTGATATATATATATATATATATATATATATATATTAAATTTCCTTTCTTTATATTTATACTTTGTTAATATGAAACTAACATTTATAATTTCTCCATTCCACGTACAAAACAAATATATGTCAAATAAACAATTTAATAATGTGCAAATTTTCCAAACTATAAATGCATATCATATATTTAGTAGGTACTCCTTCAAATCAAATTTCTTAAGATAACTCCAACACAACATTTCTTTAACTAATTATGATAAAGTCCCACTTTAAATGGTGCTCAACCCAAGACATTATTGGATATTTTCTATTTAGGAATGGTCATCCTTGACATAAGTACTTCTTAACTACGGTTAACTTACATGGTGAGTCGTTATTATGGGACCCCTGAACTGTGTAAAGGAAACAATAATTACTTTTGGAAAGATGAGAAAAAAATGAAGAAAATTTTAACGCCCGCAAGTCTAAATTTAACCTATGGGACTTATTTTAGAGTGAAAAACTTGAAAAAAAGTATGCACTTCATGAGATTTAATCCTCTTCAAAATGGATCTATATTGGTTCTATATATGCATATAGCCTGTGTAAAATTTCATTTTTAAATTTGTATTTTTGAATGCATAAATGGATACAATGGCTTTAATTTCTACTTAGACACTTGGGTTGTGTAAACTACACCACATAAATTTGCAATTCCAACATGCCTTTAATTTTACTTGGACACTTGGGTTTTGTAAACTACACAACATAAATTTTCAACTCCAACAAATCTTTGCTAGAAAAAATTTAAATATAAATTCAAAACTGAATTAATGGCTCCAAATTTATTTAAATTTTTTAAAAGGAGATAGCTAAAATTCTAAAAGAAACTATGTTTTTTTATGTTGAGTGCAGAGTATCCCGCAATCTAAAGGTCACTCCAAAGAAATATGCTCTTTATTTAATATCATTATCAACACACACTGACTTTAGTCATTTACTCTGTGCAATTACACATTTTGTGCACCAGTTGGCACGAGGACCTATGATAATGTTTCTCCTCATTACCTAACATGTTATAGCTTGGATATAATATGTATATAATTTTTATATAGTGGTATGATTGGGAAAAAAACATTTATGTAGGTGGTTAGAGCAACCATTCAGACACACATGCTTAGAAGTGTGAGACTATTGCAAGCCTCGACACATTTCCTCCTATCCATCCTCCACCCTTTAGGTTGTTGTCTTTCCTTTGCTGCAAC
The DNA here is from genome assembly GCA_034641835.2 of Pinus albicaulis. Lineage (NCBI taxonomy): Eukaryota > Viridiplantae > Streptophyta > Pinopsida > Pinales > Pinaceae > Pinus > Pinus albicaulis. Next base: position 1,012,096,540 of record CM076577.1, on the reverse strand, counting down.
ATTTTTGCAATAACATCGTAGGCATGTTCAATTCCTTCGGTGTATGGTTGCACCTTTAGGGGAAATTTCTATTAAATAATATTTATATTTATATAATTACAAAAGATGATGATTATTCTTCCACTTATACCAATATGGTGAATTAGACCTTAAGAATGTAAGAAACTAATGGAAATTATTTACTATGTTATTTCTATGTTTAAAGAGAAGTGAGAGAATAATTCTCAAATCACCATATTTTTTCTATCTTAAATAGGTCAAGAAGTTTGGTAGTGTTACAAATATTTTGAAAACTAGAATGGATTTGATTATAAGATGGTAATCTAGGATAAAGTGTTTTTCATCTTCAACCAACATAGTAGTAACACAAGTGACATAATATTTCTTACCATGACATTTCTGGGTAGAATAATTCCCAGTTACACTATGAATCTCATGAGAATTAATTCTTAGCGATGTTTATTTTCTTCTGAACTCTAGTTATCATTTTTTAATATAATTGCGGAAAAAACATTATATGGAAAATACACATTCTAATAACATTATGATATTATTTAGGATATTATAATGGAGAATGCTAGAAAATGGTGTAAAGTATTTTATTTATAACTTTTTTTAATGAGGGATATTGTAGATATAATTTCAACCTCCATTAATACCTAGATATAGTTGAGTGATTGTGTTATCAATATTGTGTGTGTTTATATATATATATATATATATATATATATATATATATATATATATATATATATATATATATATATATAACATCCTTAGAGATCAGTGACCGCTATGCCCAAAAAATAGTTGGACGAAGCAGATCTACCTGAAGGAATCACTTCTTTTCAGCTCAACTTTGGAGCCTGACCTTGAGCGTGTCGATAGAATTAAACTAGAAACCTTTCAATAGAGTACATGCTTTAATGAGGGGGACCCTACCAACAAAGATAACCATCGAAGCTATATAGTAATATTTTTATTTATTTATTATTTTATGTATATTAATATGTTTTGTTAATTGGATTTATTTGAATATCTGGGAGGAATGATTGTTATCATCTTTGTATTAAAAAAATGCAGAAAGATAGAGGTCCAAGACCGGATGGTTGGATGATTGAATTCTTCCAGGGTTTTTTTGAGATGCTAGGAGATGATCTGCTCACTCTTTTCAAAGGGAGTGCATATTTGAACCCTTTAATACAACCTTTAGAGCTCTGATCCCAATGGTTGATGACCCTAAATCCTTTGAATAATATAGGTGAATCTCCCTATGGAACTGCATATATAAGATCATAACTAAAATAATCATATTTTACCTCTAGCCTATACTTTATAAAAATATATCTAATGAGGAGTTTGGGTTTTTGAAAGGGCTAAAAAATTCATGAATCCATTAAGGTATCTCGAGAAGGTATGTACAACATAAAAACTCAAAAAATGAAAAGTATTATTGCAAAAATTAATCTATAAAAATAATCTGATAGAATGTATTAGATCTACTTGTTCATGTTTCTAACTCACTTAGGGTTTGAGATCCTTTTTATAAATTTTATTATGGGTTTTCTTACCAGTGTATCCTCCTCAGTATTGATTAATGGGTATGCCTCTCCTTTATTCCACTCTCAGAGTGGTTTGAGGTAAGGATGTCTTATTTTTCCCCTTTTGTTTTTACTAGCAGTGGAAGGGATAATCATAATGCCATTGGAATCCAAGTGAAGGGGTGAGTTTCGGGGAATTGAAGTTGTCACTAATTTATTCATAACCCACCTTCTTTTATTTGATTTCAATGTCATTCCTTATAGAAATGGGTCTAGAAATGATATGCAGTGCCTAAAATAAGTCATGGCACCCTTTCAAAAGGAAACAAGTAGGATTTTAAATGTTTAGAAATCAACATTGGCATATGATGGACCATCTCAAACATAATTTCTCTAGGCACAAATATTTCTAACTTTTGAGGAGAATCCTTTAATGGAGAGCTTCAAATATCTAGGATTTCATTTAAGAACTAATTCTTATAAGAAGGTGGATTGTATGTCACTTTTAGTAAAGGTAGAGAAGTGTATTATATATTGGAGATTCAAGTAGCTCTTGAGGGTAGGAAGATTGGTCCTAACAAAATTTATGTTAGAGGAAATTCCAGTGTATTGGATACCTCTTAGATGGTTCATCAAAGGATTTCTTTAAGCCATTACAAAGTTATGTAGGATATTTCTATGGGTAGGGGCCAAGGAAATGATGTTCCGCGATGGGTCACATGGGCTAAGATCACCCTACCAAAATAATTGGGAGGATGGGGGCTAAAACATTTACCAAATTTTGCAAGATCTCTCTCAACCGAATCAAGATGGAGAATTTGCACAACAGAAAATATCTGGACTATAGTGGTGACTAGAAAGTATGTTTTCCCTCTTTTTGTGAACAAGTGAATAAGGAAGCCAAATAAAAGAGTCCCAAAATTTTCATCCATCTAGAAAGTGATGATGGACTTGTTTAATGTATTTGGAGTGGGTTTGGCTGGGCATGTAGGAAATTGGGAAAATTTTCCAAATTAGCATTGACCCTTAGGTTGGTTTCTCTGAAAATCATAGACTTCCCTGGGATATGGTGGCATATCAAAATGAACATGTTATAAAATTTTTAAGCCAGACTCTGGATGAAGAAAGAAATTCCTTTTTGTCCCAAGGATGGAAGAATGTTAATCAACTTAATCTGAATGAAGAGTTCATGGGACTTTCACAAGAGTATATTGCAGTTACCCAAAGATCACATCTTTGAATTATATACCATGAATATTCTATTTTCTGGGTCTAAAAACACTTAGGTAATTACTCTCCCAAATATCCATATAACTTTCAAATTTCATCTCAAATGAAAAATGAAAAATTTTGGTCGTGGAAAAAAATATGGAAGCCTACATGCCCACCTAAATCTAGGCTATTTATTTATTGTATTATTAGAAGTAAATTCCCGACATGTGATAAGCTCCAAAAAATAAAAAATCATGACCCTAGATGGTCCATATTATTCAAATATGTGGAAGAATTTGTGAACCATATTTTCTTACATTTTCCTCTCACTCCTAGCATCTTAGGGTTCAAAAAAAAAAGTTGGGATGTAACCTAGACTTGAGATGAAAAAATACTAGGGAAGCCTAGAAAACATTGGGGAAGACTACAAAACATCGTGGGAATTGGCACATGATGAAAATTTCAAGAACATCCATCCCCTACTATGTTGTGACATTAGATTATCTAGGAATAAATATATATTTAGATACCTAGCCTCTACCCCTACTCTTATTTCCTTAGAAATCGTTGTAATCTACTCATTTCATCCTTTGAAACAATTAATTCTGGCTCCCTAGACTATAGTTGAGGAGGTAATTAATTACGAAATCCCATGGGCATAATTTGACATAGTAGTAGATGAAAATGGTTTATAAATAGGAGGATTTACCCTTCACCTTAGTAGACAACACTTCCTGAAGTCAAAACACTACAAGGAAAAGACCCTCTACCGGATTTTTTTGACGAACCTCTTATAAAAATAGCCTAGATATCAGTTTGTAGCGGAGGTCTGTAGAGGAGGTTGGTGGGTGGAGGTTTTTCCGAATGTTTTTTTTCCGATGTGTTTCTCATCATAAACCTCACCAATGCATTTAACTCACAAAGCACCAGTGTGTACTAAAATGTGGCACACTGAGACATCGTGATCTCCGTGAAAACCCACCTAGTGTGTCTCATTACTATAACACACTTGTGTGCTACTCGGAAACAGGCCCGATGTGTCTTAAAATCCCGCACTCAAATAGAAACAGGCACGGTCCGCTAGGCCAAAACCGCCTGGTGCACCTCGAAAACCCACACACCGAATAGGGTTAAACAAAAAAAAACTACTAGCTAAAAAATCCACATCTTCACTTATTTAGTGCTCCATAGCTCCCAAGCACTGGTGCAAATTTCCCTTGTGTAAGGCACCCTGCCATCAGTGCTCCCATTGAACGCACTGTTGTCATCCATTGCTCACCTTATGGAGTTCGAATTTTGGAAAACGGTGGGAAAATTTGGTTTTTCAAATACTTCAGCAAATATGTCTCCTCAATGACCAAATGTATAGTTATTTTACTTGTTTATAAATAATTAATTTTTTTAGCAGATCATATTTGTCAAAAAGCTTAAATTTTACCATTAATATATATATATATATATATATATATATATATATATATATATATATATATATATATATTTCCTTCATGGTCTGCTTGAGCCATTCATATTGCACCATTGCGGTGCTACCTGTAAATTTATAGGCTACACCCTGAACTGTGCTATCTAAAACCGCACCGAGTTGCAATGCAGTATCAAAAATGCGCACCGTGTTTTTTCTTAAAACCTAATATGATAGTGCAGTCATTTAAATGATTGCACCATTGACTATGTACCAGTTTTGGGAGGGAGGTGCATTGACTAAACGATCCACCCTGGGGCAGATAGTTCAGTCATTACATCGCCCTTCTGACATCAGTACATAGTCAACAGTGCAATCATTTACAGGACCACACTGTTGATCATGTACTAATGTGAGGAGGGTGATGCGATGACTAAACTATCCACTCCGGGGTGCATAGTTTTGTCAGCGCACTGCCCTCCCAACACTGGTACATAGTCAATGGTGCAGTCATTTAAACGGCCGCACCGTTGACCATGAATTATTTTTTGATGGTGCGTTGACCTAACTATCTGCCCCGGGGTAGATAGTTTTGTCAGCTCACCATAGAAAAAAGTATATTTCATGTTTTGTGGTGCGCTGAAAATTTCCATGTGCACCGAGGATGGTGCATGATAAAAATGGATGCACTGGTACATGTATCATTTAATAAAAAAATGTATTTAATATGTGATTCATTCAGCGACATCAAAGGAGAGAACAAAGGGAATAGCAAGAACATATGAAGGACAAGTATAATATGGTTTTCTTGTGGGAGGCACAAGAGAGGGAGAGACTTATGTACCCTCTCCCTATTACGGAAGCCACCCAAGTGCTCCTAAGGGATGTAGGCCTCCTCAAGTTATATGAGGAGGCTACATCCCTGAAGGGCCATACAATTATTGGGACAACCCATCTTCAGGTGGGATGCCCACCGACAGGCTTTCCGGGTTTGTCATAACCAGTGGTACGCACCCACTAAGGACAACATATATTTTATTACAGGCATATCTAGGAGAGGGCAGTATTTTCCCCAGTTCCCAGAGGTCCCCATCGGCTATGCAGCAGTGATTCAATTGGTGTACTCCCAGAGATACATTAGCGACGATATAATTTCTCCTGCATATTTTCAAGTTTCTAGTGGTCAATTATGTATTTCTTCATTTAGTGCAGAGGAGGTGAGGTGCCTCTCATGACTACTGATGACCATTGCACACCATACTAGTGACAGGAAACAAATTATTTGCCTTCTTTTATTTTATGTTGATTCTTTATTACAGGCGCCACGACTTGTGAGGTGGTGTGCGATTTTTTTGCAACAGTTTTGTACCACATTAGATAGAGGTCATTCTCAGGCTCATGGGAGGTTTACCTTCCCTTTTTATTTAGAGTTATTTCGTTTATTTTTTGAGAGGTTTCCAGAGACGAGGCCTAATTTTTTTTGGCAACCTCATACGCTGATGTTGCACATACATATCGATATGTGGGGCCACATGATGCCCAAGAGGGGCAATTCTAACTTTTCCGCCAGGATATATCATGATGCATTGGAGTTGCTATCCAGTGTTGATGATCACGCCTTCGTTCTGGTGCCATGTCCATATGCTGGTTTGGATTGGAGAGGGTGTGCCAACATCCTCTTCACATAGGATGAACTGCCGGATGTGAGAGGTAATATTGATGTTTTCTTTAAAATTATTCTAACATGTTCTTTAACTTGTTTTATTAAATTTTGTAATGAAATTCTCTAATTATTGTTGTGTAATTATATATATTTGGAGATATTGGGTCATTCATTGGCGATAATATTCCACTGCCACCAAATGATCCAGGTGTAGATCATGCTGACGAGGAGATGGCAGAGGTGGAAGATCAAGCCGGTGATAGACCTAGTCCTGATCAGGCGCAAATACTGTTGGGTGTGAGGCGTAGAGCTAACACTGGATTTAGGATGGAGTTGGGTGACCAACTCTGTGGAATCCTAGTTGAGAAGGGATTCAGGTCGGTTACTATCAGAGAGATACAGGCTGATGATAGGCTGATACAAATATGGAGAGTCATGCACCGTGATATTTTGACCCTCTTGCGACATATCGCTGGAGCTACTAGAGTACTAGTGCGGGTGAGGAGGGGTAGTCGTGGTGGAGGTGCAGTACGACTGTTAACACTGGAAAATTGTATAGAAGAAGATGACATTAATTAATGTCAAGCCAAAGGATTTATAGGGTAGGAATACATTATGGAATCAAGAAAGTATTTAAAATCTATAAGGTTTTGAGAAAATCATATTTGAACTATTCTTAAATGCTAAATTGCATGCTTAATCCTTCGAGAATAGCACCTTTTGTGCGCCTTTTTTCCCGATAAGTGCACATTCCTGAAAATGGAAAAATGTCACTTTATGGGACCACACAAAGAAAATGACAGTTACTCATTATATGAAGCCGCCTAAGGAAAGCCACCAGCACCTCCTTAGACACTATGTGAGCACACAAAGGAATATTTGGAGCACACAATGGAATCATACTTCTCCGTTGGGTCACCATCAATCATGTACCAAGGGATGGAAGGAGGATTTGAAATCCCCTATATAAAGCCACCAATAGATGAAGAATGGGTGATCACATTGTTATGCTGGCCATAATTTCCTAAGCAATACCAGCAGTGTGTGACCCGGAGCTAGAGATAGAGGGGACTCGATTGCTGGCCACCCAACAATCTTAGTCCATCACAGTGGAGAGAGGGGGAGACTGCATCAGAGGCAGAGCTTGGAAAAACAACATCCTTGCATCGATACCTAGAACCATTTTCTAGGGACCCTTTGGCAAGAGGGTAAAATTTCTTCTCCATATCAAACGTTTATAAGAAGAGGCCTAGAGCCATTGTTTTCATTATTATCATTTTGACTCTCTTCAATAGCTTCTGTATATTTGTATTTTAGTTTTAGTTTAATTTGAGAATACAACCGTGTAGAAATTATATGCACTAAGCACGCATATGTCCAAGATCCACCTGATCTCACACTATTTAACTTTATGGAATATACTAAATCTATTCCACTTGTTAATCTTTTGCGGAAAAATTAATTGCACACACATGTGAAGCATAAACAAAAATTATCAATCGCACATAACACAGTTTTTAATCGGGAAAGCCTAAAGCTGAAAACCCCAACTATATATTATGTATCCTGGAACATATGACAATCTCATACAAGCATACAAAGCTTATCAAAAGCTCTCAGTACAGTAAAATCGTTATACACTAATCAGGCCTAATCTTGCAAATCCATGCACCGATCTTTGCCACCTGCTAGCCTGCCTCCACTGCACAATCTCTACTGAAGAATAGCTTTGAATGAATTCTAATTACTCCATCCTTGACTGTGCAATCCTCATTGGCATTTCCACTGAGTGTGTGATGCAATCAATGCATCACTCTAGTCACAACAGATAGTCTATCTTGCCTTTTCACCTATTTCTCCACTAGTCTCCACTGAAACTACCATGCACTGTAGTTAACTGATGTATTGTTCAGTTGATTAATGAGTTATTATTTGTGAATTAATTAAATAATTAATTCACTCCACTCACACTAGTGTATCAATCAGTTAGACTAGATACAACTAGCTAAACTGAGTCTAACTGAGTTAAACTAAATAGAACTCCATAACTACTTCTTCCAACTATGTCATAACTCTGCCACTTGAGTTCTAACTGCGTCCTCCATGCAATAGCTCCAATAAACCCTTAGGAATAGTGTAATTCCTTCTGTCAACTATTGTGCCACATCTGTGCACTGAACTAAAGTGCTCCAAGAGAATAAGTTGTTGTTTAGAGTCTGATTATTATTAAGAGCTAATAATAATCGACATGCATCTATTTTTAGATTGACGATCTATAAATAGACTTTGCCCAATATTCTAAAAATAGAATTTCATCTATTTTTCCAACTTGATCAACCATCCACAAATACCATCCTGCAACTTCTAAAATATGATCATCATGTCTAAAAATAGACATAGTCTAAAAATAGACTTGCGCCAAAAATAGCCTATGGGCCCACTTAGTGAAGGCGACTCTTTTCACTAAGCTCATCATCTTGTTTAATCTCAAAAATTCGCATATTTTTTCCTCTATATTATATGCTTTTGAGCTCCACCATTTTCTTCTTGTTACCAATAGTTTATAGGCATAGACCACACCCCTTAAACTGGTGCAATTTCGTACAGCTGTGCGTCAAATCCACCACAATAGGATTGGCGACTCCACTAACGTTTTACAAGTTTATGTGGTTGTGCCATCTCTTACTGGAGACCTTTTTCTACGCTGGAGAGTGGAGTTGATAGTCCTCTGATCCATCTTGTAGTCCCTAGATTCACTTGGAGTGATAGACTGAAGAAGGCAGTTCTTAATCTTTTTACTTGCGGGATTTTTATGTGCAGTTGTTTCTCATAGACATGCATTACGTGTGTTTAGGAGTGAACTACGTGGAGGAAAGTGCACCTGTCAGAGCCTTTTCCGCTCAAATTACAGAATAATATTTCTCTCCCTATATTCTACATTTTTCTTCTTGTAAGTGTGTTGGGAAGCCCCTAATGTATCTTCCAACACCTGTGTTGATACCTCATAGCTTCTGAGAACTTACCTTTAGCTGCCTTCTGTAGGCTTAGAGTTAGTTTTCCTTTAGTTGGTTTTTTGCAAAAAGTTTCACATAGTTTAAGTAGGAGGAAAATTAACCATTGCATTCCACACAATTTATGTTTTGCAAATTCTGGTATTCACACATAGATAAAATAGTCCAAGTAAGTGGCCCAAGACCACACATGCATAGGTAGTTTTATTTTCTAATGTAGAAGTTGTTTAGTTTAGTTCAATTTTTGCATTAGGAATTGTGGGACTAGGATTGAATTGTCGATTAGAGCAAGTAATCTCTGCTACCTTTTCACCCTCCAGTGATCCTAGGTAAGCATATGAACGCTCTATATCCACGATTCACCCTCTCCCTTTATTTATTCACATAGATTAACAAGGAAAATTTGAAAGTGGCCCTTTATCGGCACATGTTTTCCATTCGAGCCAGGAACAATAAAACATAGTTTAACTAGGGGAATTTTGTAAAGGATCATCAATATCCATATGTTCAAACTATGAGATTTTTCACCATATTCTCACACACATGCACCCACTAAGAAAAGGAATACACCTAAAACTAACTTAACCAAACTCACTAAATTCTCCCCACAGGGGCCACAAAATAATTTATAGTTTAAGTTAGGATCAAGGGGGTAGGCATCCAATAAGCCACCTTGATCATACTTCATATTGAAACATAGAAGTTGTGTATTTAGGGAGCTTCAAATCCACCTATCATCCCATAGTAAAGAAAACCCGAGAATGGTAGAGACCCGTTTCAGAGGGGGTTAGGCTTAGGCGTAGTGCGTGCGGTATCAGTTGGGGCTACCTGACCCGGCTGATACTCAGTACTATTAGCTAACTACCAAGAAGCCCAAGACTCAAATTCTCACGTGGGACGGTGGTTCTTAGTGTCCAAAAGCTAGGGCATCCTTTACCCTATAGGTGATGGTGCAGGCAAGCACCAGACCCTCTACCCTTACCTTGGTGGATTCTCTTGGGCTGACTGGGGGCATCGCCAAATCTTACAGGACATTGTGCCAGCACTCAGAATAAATATTCTCAAGGCCCAGTTACTTTTGAGTGTGTGAGGACACATAGGTCTTCTAGGATTTTGAGTATCACGTGCAAACAAACAAAAAACCATCTTTTTTTCTTGATTGATCACATAGATTAATTTAAAGGGAAAATTCATTTCATTTCGCTTTGTTTTATGTATGTCGCCATAAAATTTCTTTGATCATAGACTCTATCCTCTCAAAATTTCTCCAAAACCTAACCTGTCTGACACCCGAATGGTCCCAATGAAACCTCGTCGATCCAGGTGTCTTTTGGACACTCCCCCATTACAGGGAGGGGTTCTAGGTCTTTCGCCATTTAGGCGTCAAAGACAAACATTGCCATCGTCATTGGTTCATCCTTCATTGGAGCAACCATAGTTGGGAACCCTCGTTGGTATCCCAACACCACACCACACACCACTCCTCCCTTGACCCCTCGGGAGCAGAGCAGTGCGTCTCATTTGGGAATCCAGCTGAACACACATCACGGTATGTCACAAACTAACCCTCGTTCTAACTAGAACTTCGTGTCTTCAAATGTTGCAATGGTTTCAACCTCCCAGTCACCTTTCTTAGATACGTTGAATCTACCCGATTTAACCAAGCTGACGAAAGACCCCATCGCACACAATCCGTCATGGCCTCCCATGCCCACGAAGCTCCCTTCCGATATACCAAAGTTTGAAGGCAAGCAAGAAAAAGACCCAGGTAATCATGTATTGACCTTTTACCCGTGGTGCTCATCGAATAGTATCATCGATGACACTATTGGATTGAGGCTATTTCAACGCACTCTTATAGGAGTAGCCGCGAAGTGGTACATGGAGAAACCTATTGCTTCACATGGAACCTTTAATGCCCTTGCTACCATGTTCCTTGCATATTTTCAGTTACCCATCCACCATGATTCGGGGATGGAGTTAATGACTCATTTTAGACAAACCCTTGTTGTCCATATCTTTGACCATCTTCATGAATGGAGGCGGCGTCGCAGTTTATGTAAAGCTAAACTCGATGATCGGGTCCTCTTAGATTTATTCTTAAAAACTCTGACGGCGGAGATTTCAAAGGATGTGGTGCAGCAATACCCCACATTCGAAGAGGATGTAACCGGTAAAGCCCAGAAGCTTGAACTGATTTATACACAGTTAGGATACATTTACAACATCCTGCCTAATGCCCCATGGCTGCAAACTTCTCAAGAATAGCCAGGCGCATTGACCACTGCAAATGGATTAATAGGTTCAATGAACCAAGGTTACCTAGGCAGCAGTAGTCAAAATCTCGGTTACACATATAATTCTACTCAGAACATGTCTCAACCTAAATTTCAAAGTCATCATATGCCTCAGGAAGATTTGAATAATAGGGCGCAATCGTATCACCAAGGAGGACCCTATCCTCCAGCTGAGGGGACCCAGTACACAGAAAGAAACATTGATGGAAGAGCTCCACTCCAACGGCTAGGTGAAAACAAGGGATAGCATTATGCTCAATCCCAAGCACAAGACCCACCTACGCAAACCAATGCACAGGTGAACTTTGTGTAGCCGTCCCAAAATCAACCACACCAGTATAGTCAGGAGAACTAACCTCCTATTGTGGTTAAGAAAAAATCAAAAAACAAGCCAAAAGGGAACCTTGGACAAGGGGGCAGCAACCAACAGTGCCCACCATGATCCCAGGCTGAAGGTAACCCCAACAGGAATCAGAACTAGGAGCCAAGGAATGCCCAACAGCAAGGCAAGAGGCCACCTATGTGAACAAACCATTCTTGTTCAATATGTGGTGAGTATGGGCACTATACTCACCACTGTCCCGATCTCCCTGAGCTAAAAAAACTTCAGAGTAACTGAGGACAAGAAGGATCTTCCTAGCAACCCACTGTTATGCAAGAACCTTTCCCCCACCAAGGGACGGTCAACACTTAGCAACAAAACCTAGACGATTCCGGGAAAAGCGGCCATGAAATCTACATGACTGGGGAAGACATGTTTTTCCAAACATGGAGCCGGAGTTACGACACCCCACCAGACACCACTACGTCAGGGGCTAGTACTAGTGTGCCAACTGCACCTTTGACCATTTCAAATATGCCTATAGAACCATTTCCAAAAATGGAAAAGGGACCTAATAAGCGAGCAGGTAACTACTCCAAAGCGGCCCATAATTATAGCATCGTGGAAAATTTAGCTCAATCACCCACTACTATGTCCACGCTGGAAGTACTGCAGTCGTGCCCAAAGAAACAGAAAGCCCTAATTTCCACGTTAGACGCTATCAACCTTGCCGATACGCGCATGATGGCTTTTGACTTAGACAAATCCACCCCTAGGCTTCCTTCCATGGTCTCCTTCCAGATACTAGTGTCGGTTCAGAATATCACTATTCATCAATGTGTCATTAATGAGGGTGCATCAACATGCATCATGTCAAAAAATGTTTGGCAGAAGTTGGGTTCTCCCAAACTAAAACCCTCGGTCATAACACTTTGAGCATACGACGGTCATCCCTCGACCCCTGTCAGCCTCTTCCAAAATTTCCCTGTCTGTTTAGCAAGCAAGACAGTCCTCATAGACATTGAAGTCTTGGACACTCACTTGGATTACAATATACTCCTCGGGCAGAGTTATATGTACACCATGTCTTCCATAGCCTCCTCAGTCTTCTGGATTATGATGTTCCCCCACGAGGATCGCATCATTACTATAGACCAGTTGACACACAGCAAGAAGCGTCCCCTAACCAAAAAAAATGTAATTCTACCTTATGTAGATATAGCCTCGGCTGGTCTTTCACAGTACCAAGAATATGGCCCTGGCCAATTCAAACCATCGTCTGTCCTAGGGTCATTCCTAGGAGATCCTCCTATCATCCCTGAAGCATCGCCTGATGCCATAGGGGCCCTAGTGTGCATGATGTCCACATCAAGCACCAAGGTTATTCAAGACATGAACTCAAGTAGTAACAACACCGAGGCATTGGCCACGATAGCCTCTCTAGCCTATGCTGCCTCCCAAACCCCTTTCGTCTACCCCCCAACTAGCTTCGTCTCCCAGTAGGTTTTGGCAACACTAGTGTTACCAAAAATACCGTTGGAATTCCCAGTTTGATACCTCATTCCCCCTTCTGGAATAGTTGCCACCAACATTATTACCATAGGGTTAAAGCCCATCAGTCTCGAGGAGCCCCAACCCACCCAAGAAAAAGTCAATACTGCCCCCGCAAAGGAAGTTCCCATTGCAAAACTGGTAATCACGGCCAAGAAAACCGCAAACAGAGGAAAGAAGATGGTGACCCCCACCATTCAAAGGGAATCACCAGTATGTGCCATATGCGATGTTATAGGCCTCCCTACCCACATATGTTTGGAGTTGGACAAGTTAAAACCACTCCTCGGCTCCGAAGCGAACATCTCGACCCCGCATTCCCATAAAAAGGAACCTACCTCAAAAGGTAAAGGCAAATCGTTGCGTACCAATCACGCATGCGCTCTCTGTGGAAACTATGGGCACTATACCCACCATTTTCCATAGATACCACAATATAGGGACGCCTTACATGTGGTCGAGCGATCCTATCAAGTCGATCCCTCCATCCAGTCTATCAACGACGAGCCTCATACCATCCTATACTTACAAGAGGAACATAGGATTATATAAAGGCCCCTAGTAATTCCCATTATATGTTGTACGATATGCGATGAACATGGCCACTACCTCGAAGAGTGCACAGCCTTGGAACTCATTCACAGATGGTATCCAATCGAAAGGGTTTACTACGTAGGACTACGGAAATGCAATTCACATGCCCGTTATGCGCCGACAATCACCTTTTGGAGGATTGTCACTACATACTTTGCTTCCGACTAGCCCTTGCTAGCCTACACTCAGCCATTGTCTGCCTTTCCCAAGAAGACGATATGGATGTCGAGTCCACAGTCAGCTCCATGACCCAAGCAGACAAGATGAGCAGGTCCATCATGTTCTTGACAGCCAAAGAACAACCCAGCATCGAACCCCTAGTTACCCCCAACTGCACTTCGCAGCAATGACTAGCGTGTACGTTATGTAAAAAGACAAACCATGTAGTCATCCATTTCCCTAATTTAGTTGCCTTCCGACGCTGGTTCCCCATCAGACCTCAAACTAAAATTGACGGAACCTTCATATTGAGGATATTTTGCCTGATATGTCAGGGTAATCATTATGAGTGACATTGTACTTATGCCTCACAAATTTGTCCCACCATCGACATGATTAATGCCATAGAGAAGAGACAGGACGATCTCCGAGAATGGCATAAAAAGTACATCACCAGATCAATGTCCCCACCTCCGCAATGGTGTATCAAGCCTGATAAGACAACACACCACCAATGAGTAACCTCGTCCAAGCCTAGGATAACATGCGGCCTATGTGATCTGAACGATCACCGAGTGAACCAACGCAAAGAACTCAAGACCCTTGCAAACAATCTCCACATAGTCTCTTCTCTCCCTCAGAAACTTCTCTCCAATCAAGAGAAGATCATGTGCACTTATTGCCGAATTTTCTCACACTTTCACCATACGTTTAAGTGTGTGCATCTCCCCAAGCTAAGAGCAGCACAAACTGCATTAATTCTACACTCCACCAAAGAGGAGGACACGTCTAAGCCAACAATACAGAAATGGAGACAGAAGACAACCTCTTCTAAAACCGACCCTTTCCAAGAATCCACGTCAAGAACAACGAGTAGCATAGAATCCCACAACATCTACTCCGTTGGCTTAGTGACACCATGCACCATCTGCACTAGCCAAAATCACACACCAAAGTCATGCCCACTAATGGAAACATTTAGGCACCTCTATGGCAGGCACAATTTCCACCTACCGGAAATCGACCATCCTTGCAGGGCACCCAGCCTTGAGCCCATACAGAATTCCATTACAGAAATTTTTCCCCCGCCAAATGCCGATGACATAGTCCACCATATATGATTTGTATCCACTCATATTGGTGATAGGATTACTGCCTCACCCCCATCCCAGAATTTCCACCATATTCCTGTCACAAAAAACCAATGTACCTTGCAATTTTACATTGATTACCACAAAAACCTGAATGTACATGTTGCCATCCAACTCCTTAATGACACTCAGCCTCTGGAGCAACGCCTAGTACAACTAGAGCTTATCGATGAAAATTGACGATAGTCGCTGCAGCACAATGGGGCCCACAAGAAAAGGGTTAAAGCGTCATTCAACCGCCACATCACCCCTCACTCATTCACTGAGGGAGAATTAGTCCTTTGCTATGATGTCGCAAAAGAGGCCTTAGGGCCAGGAAATTTTGAAACCTTATGGCAAGGACCATATATCATCAAACAATGCCTCTGGCATGGGGCATACATCTTGAGAGAACCGGACAGGACCTACCTCACTAACCCCGTCAATGGCCTTTACCTCAAGAATTTCTACCCATAAGGGCCCCAACAGCCCGTTCCCCTAGAGTTAGAGTACACAAAAACCCACCCACTCAAAATTTTTGACCCAAAAGACTTAGTTAAAGTGCTCTAAGTATCACCATGGATCACCAAAATGAACCCTATTTCGGATTTGTTGATGGAGCATCAAGATGGTCCCAAAATTTAGCCGTCGCTGCCTGGGTCATTTACTGCCTTGATCGATCACCACTATGTTCAAATGGCGTGTGTATCGGTTCAACAACAAAAAATCAGGTAGAATATGACGTCGTCATTGGGCTTATGTGTGACGCCCTTCTTCGGGGCATTCACCGTATGCATATCTACCTCGATTCCCAGTTAGTAGTATCACATCTAAATAACACATTTCAGACTAGAGACACACGCCTGTTTAGAAAATATTTGTGTGCCAAAATATTAAGCAGACAATTTGATTACATTACATTTTCACATGTATCAAAGAATAAAAACCAAGTAGTTGATCACATAGCTAACAATATCCTAAACTGGAATGCATCTCAAATAAACCATTATACATAAAAACCAAAAATATAGGCATCCATCAACATAACACAACACAAAAATCCGAAACAGGGGATACATCGTGTAGAGCTACAAAAAACATCTCTCATATATATATAAAAAAAAATATGTATTTCTGAGTACAAAATAGTGTCGTTGGCCCATTGGCCAGCATAAAGATACAAAATTCATCAAAAATATGGGTAGCATCCTCATAACAGGTGCTTTTCCTCTGTACAAAACTATTGTATGGGGGTGCCTCCTCAAGAGGGGCACCTGGACCCACCACTACTCCTGGTACCACCACCAAAGCTGTTGTTGCCACCTGACGTAGAGTGGGTCGATAATCCCTCTCGCGGGACATCACCGTCTCTAACCAAACCTCCTCGAAATCGTCCATGAAATCTCGAGCAGGCATACCCTGGGTCAAGTGGTTCACTCGACCCCTGAAGTCCTCAAGAGTGGCCACCTGAGCTGTCAATACTGTATTGCATGCCTCAGCTGCATCAGCACGAGCTCACTCAGCCGCAACCTTTGCTGCCGCCGAGATGCTACCCTCACCAGAAGGGCCAGCACCATCTCTACCAGGTCCACCGACACCACCACCCAGTCCACCTACACCACTTCCTCCCTGACCACTTCCTCCCTGCACGAGTAACCAAAATAATGTCAGTGTCGATACCAAAACACATAAGTACATAAATACTCAAACAAATGCAGAAAAATATAACACATACCTGCAAGTCCTCAAACATTACCAAAAGGGAGACGCATGTCTGGATCACCCTGGAAGTCCATCCCTACATACAAGTATGGCAAGAAAATCTGTGGATTAGCCTCAAACCAAGCCTCAGTCGTGTTATTCTAGTAACGCCACACCATGCCACCACCGCCCCGCGGCATCACCAGATCCCACCTCCTCATCCGTGGCTCCCATGGCCCCCCAATAGGTATCACCACCACCAGCCTTAGCAGCACCACACATTCATACATGAGGCTGCATAGTATGCTGGCGTACGTAAACGACTTCGATCCACGTTAGACCTTGTTCAATTACGACACCATACCATCAAAACAGAACCAGGTGAAATCATAGAAATGCTCGGACCTCAACTGGCGCAAAAATCCAACCTGAGGGCCCAACGCCCGATGTGAAACAAATGACCCCACCAGTCGTACAATCACTTCCAAAGCACACCTCTTTTCCACATTTTTCAGTGATATAATGTTGATGCATCCCTCAGTGATAGGCACCCCTCCACAATGGCACCTCCGGAATCTATCCAGGTTCACTCTCCCAAAGGAGAGTGGATATCTCAAAGCCTCCCCCTGAGGCAGTAACCTAGTTATGAAATAGATATCCATCTCAGGATGGATCACCAGGTCCATCCCCCGCAGCACGAACATGTTGTGCCCCCTGTGCCAATGCTATATAATGTAACATAATAAACAGTTCTGCGACCAAAGGAACTCATTCTCAAAAAATTTCAGAAGGCCCCATGCAACCAACTAACAATGCACCCCAGCATCAGCAGCTAGAGCAGTCCAGATCTTGGGCCAATCCCACTCTCTCCACATCAACATGCTAGCAACACAGGCACCCATCAGTACAAAGAAAAACATCAAAAATAGACAAAAAACCAAATTCTTTTGTCATCATGGCCTTTCTGACCTATCCCTCAGAAAGGCGTGCCCTCGCGCATCTGTACTCTTCACAGGCGCGCCTTTGTGCGGAAAAAGAAGGAAACAGCGAGCCCTCACGTGCCTATACCTCATAATTGTGCACAAAAGAAGGCACTCTTCTTCCTAGATCGCCCTGCGCAATCTAGGGCAAAAGTCACTTAGAGGCCATACAAACCTAATTTGTACGGCCCCCGGCACCATCAAACTGAAGAAACTACAATGTAGGGCGTCATGAAAGTTACCTCGGTATAATATCGCTAATCCTTGGTACACGGGCTTACCTCAATGCAAGAAAGGATCTGCAAGCACCTCTGATCTCCAAAAACTCAGCAAGTACAAATGAATAGGATTAGGGCCATAATCCCATATTTATTGCCCTTTTCAAGAACTTCACAGGTCCATAACAGGAGATAAGAGGGTCCATTCCGCAAATCATAATGTGCACCATCATCAGTATGCCATGACTAACAAAAGTGATGCCATACATTCGCTTTCCAGGAAAAATAAATTTTCAGCACCGGCAGGTATGCCCTCTCTCATCTTCCTTTTTAAATCTTTTGTCTTTCAATAATATTTGATGAAAAGAAGATTCTTTCACTTGAGGTAGTTTTTTTTGTAGGAAGAACCCGCAAACCACTTACAACACTATCCACTGAAAGTCCCAGAGAAGGTATCATTCTACCCTCAACATGATAGAGTCCCACAAAACTTTGCATATCCTGACATCATTTCTCCATCAGAAATAAACCATAAGGCCCTCATATCTGACCACATTTGTCATCACCTCACCCTGCACATGATAAACGTCCGCATTGGTTGGTAGAGCCTCCCCTCCATGGCGCTCGTCACCCAAATTAGACCATATATAACAGCACAAATGACTCCATGGCCATACCATTTCAGTCTAGGAAGCACCTTGTGCCCATCCATTCATCATGCATAAGGTCAAGTTTTCCATTCAAACTAAAAAACCCCCTTCCCGGATGACCAGGTTGTACAAGCAGATTGAAAGTGCACCTCCGCGCATTGCATTTGACCCACCATACCTCCATTAGCATAATCCCATCTGCGACATTTCTTCATCCACTTCATCAACCCTGCACATGAGACCAACCAATGGGACCCCCATCCCCAGAAAAACACCATTCTCACACCTTCGGTGAGCGAAACCTTTCATATTTTGGGGTACCTGTCTATGTGTTTTGTACAAACCAAACCTCATTATTTTATTCTTTTGGTAAGTGTACAAAGACTGCAAACGATGCACTTCACCCCTTCACCCTCATATTTCATCTTTTCCCCCATGGCAGTAGTCCCTCATTCCCCTTAGTCAGAGTATTTCATCCCCACGCATCCACCATCACAAAATTCATAGCCAGTTCACACCCGCCCTGGAAATCCTACACTCGAGGGATTTTCCCTTGATAAATAACTATGACTGCTACTAAGCTGTTAAAGTATACTCCGACCTCAGGCCACTGAATCCCGATCATGCATTTTTTAGCCACCTCTCACCAACATGCCTATGTTAAACCCATCACATATAGGTCCCCGACCCCTCAGGTCGGCAACCCATGGTTTGGTTAAGGCTTCCTTTTTTTCGACCTCGACACCTCTTTTCCAAAAAGGAAGCGATACCTTGGATCACCCCTCCCCATGCCAAGGGGTATCCTCGGGTGGCATTTTTGGAGACATAATTTTCCACAGATGTCCTCGATCCTCCTAACATTCAACTACGACAAAAGATTTCATGTCAAGATGGTATTGTACCTTACAACCATTGCACTTTGATCAGATCCATCGAATACCCATGCCTCCATAAGCGTCTCTGTCAACAATGTTTACACGGGAAGGTACCAGCCAGTACATATGCATACATTACGTAGTTATATGCTATACCAATATTACACATATGGGTACCACATTCCACCTATCGTCAAAGAAAAAACGCCCCTGAGGGCATCAGCAGTTGTCGTCAACAACTGCCAGTGTCATTACCACAGTAGTTACGCAGACAACACATGTATCTGTCAATTTTTTTTAACTAGCCATAGCATCACGAGCATGGGACATCCCCGCCTCGTTGAAATTTTGTATATATGTTGTATATTTTTTTTACTTGCAGGGGTCCCTTAGACCCTCATCATCTCGGAAACGGTGCAAGGTGTTGTCAATTCCAAGACTCACGCAGGCTTCTCTCTCTATGCACACGATACAGAAAAGAAACTATAATGTATTTCGGCTATATAGTCCTTCCTAGACCTCACACATTAGGAGGTAACTGTTAACACTGGAAAATTGTACAGTAGAAGATGACATTAATTAATGTCAAGCCAAAGGATTTACACGGCAGGAAGACACTATGGAATCAAGAAAGTATTTAAAATCTCTAAGGTTTTCAGAAAATCATATTTGAACTAGTCTTAAATGCTAAATTGCGCGCTTAATCCTTCAAGAAGAGCGCCTTCTGCAAGCCTTTTTCTCTATAAGCGCGCATTCTTGAAAATGGAAAAATATCACTTTTCGGGACCGCACAAAGCAAAGGACAGTTACTCCTTATATGAAGCCGCCTAAGGACAACCACCAACGCCTCCTTAGACACTATGTGAGCACACAAAGGAATATTTGGAGCACACAATGGTATCATACCTCTCCCTTGGGTCACCATCCATCATGTACCAAGGGAGGGAAGGAGGATTTGAAATATCCTATATAAAGCCACCAAGAGATGAAGAATGGGTGATCACATTGTTATGCTGGCCGGAATTTCCCAAGCAATACCAGCAGTGTGTGACCCAGAGCTGGAGATAGAGGGGACTCGATTGTTTTCCACCCAACAATATTATTCCATCACAGCGAAGAGAGAGGGAAACTGCATCAGAGGCAGAGCTTGGAAAAACATCATCCTTGCATCAGGACCTAGAACCATTGTCTAGGCGCCCTTTGGCAAGTGGGTAAAATTTCTTCTCCATATCAAACATTTAATAAGAAGAGTCCTAGAGCCATCGTTTGCATTATTATCATTTTGACTCTCTTCAGTAGATTCTGTATATTTGTATTTTAGTTTTAGTTTAATTTGAGCATACATTCGCATATTTTTTCCTCTAGATTATATGCTTTTAAGCTCTGCCACTTTCTGCTTGTTACCAATAGTTTATAGGGGTAGACCACACCCCTTAAACTGGTGCGAATTTGTACACCTGTGCATCAATTCCACCACAAAAATGACAGTCGAGAAGCATGTCATATGACGGTCATGATCATGAGGGGAGTAATCATCATTCTATTACTGCACCTCCTCCTCCACCTCACACTGGAGATGATCATGATGAGCAACCTGCAGCATCCAGTCATAATCATGAGCAGGCATCGCCTGAGTAGTCTGCACCATCTCAGCAGACACGTCGTAGTCCTAATATTTTATATTTTACATTTATCTGTAGTTATATTACAGTTGTATATTTTTGACATTATATATATATATATATATATGGTCGATGTGTTTTATGTTCATGTTGCAGATGTAATTAATTTACATGTTGGTGTTCATCATGATGTGTATATTTTTATGTCATGTTAGATATGTTCATTTAATGTGCATCTTGTAGATAGTTGTGTATGTGATAGTAGTTATTTTACATGAGATGTATATTTGATGTTTGTGTTGTGATGATGTTATACATTGCTTGTGTTTTGTTAGATGATCATGATCACGATGATGTTAGCAAATTTGAATGTGTTTTTTAATCAAATATGATGTTTTTACGATGGTTATCATGATCGTGATGTTTATTTTTAATATGAAATCATGATATTTATTAAACATTATGTCGTGATTGTAATTGAAATTTTAATTTTAATTGTATGTAAAATTGTAAAATTGTAATTGTATTTCTAATTGTAATTGTAATTTTATGCTAAATTCTAAATTTGTAATTGTAATTGTAATTTTAATTTTAATTGTAATTGTGTGTGAAATTGTAAAATTGTAATTGTAATTGTATGTAAAATTCTAAAATTGTAATTGTATGTATTGTCATCATTCAATTTTATTAAAAATTATAATTTGTAAATTTGTAAAATTGTAAATTAATTGTCAATTTTGAACCATAACTATCGTAAGTAAAATCTATACTATAAATATTGTTAAATTACCATAATTGTAAAATTGTCAAAATTATAAATTTTTATGAATATAAATAATTGTAAAATAATAAATCTAGAATAATATGAATTTTTGTAACATAATAAAGTTTAGATAATAATGCAAATAAATTCATGTACTTTAGAATTATCATTATTTTATTATGATCTTACATACCAAAAATAACAGTATACATTTTGAAGATATCATTCACACACATTTAAAGCAATTAGGTAGTTGTATTATTTTAGCAATTGGCATTATAAAAAAATTAACTTTACAGAGTACGCCATTTTTTTCGAGATCAACATAATTGCAAATTATCAAGTGCAATGATTTTAACATTAACACAATGCAAATTACCAATTAATTCAAAATACATATTATAATGTTTCGAAAAAAAAGAGAGTCTTAGTTATAAGGCAATTAAGTCCTCTTCTTTATAAAAAACCCATCTTAAAAAGTATAAATGATGAAATAGCACATGTACCATATCACTCTTGGTTCTCATGATCACCCTAATTATCTTCCATCTCGCTTGGCATGATAACACTATTGTTCTCAAAAATATGTTTTGATCTAGGGTCATGTCTCAATACAAACCACCAATCCCTATCCAACACATCTGGGTAAAAAAACACCTGGTTGCAGTGTTTCGGGAAAACATAGGGCTCCTCAGCTTCATCCTACATATTTCTAGAGTTGATACATATCAGCCTACTATCGCGATATTCCTTTAAATTATTCCTATCAAAGGTGTCCCACCACTTGCACCTAAAAATAACACATTGGAAAGAAGATAAATACACTTCAATGATGTCTTGTATCTTTCCAACGTAACTTAATGTACCTCATACTAGGTTTTGATCATGGTGGCTATATCAACTAGATTGATTGAACTCAACTTCAACCCACATTCTTGTGTCATGTTACCATCATCAAAATTTTCTGTGTGAAAATGGCGTCCATATGCCCCCATAGATGGCAATAAATGCACCTATAAAAGGGCTAAAAAATCATAGTGTCATGTGTCTTATAATAACCCAACAATCAAAATATGAAATATACATGTGATTACATTTCAAAGTATCATTATTAAGTTTAAAATGTACACAAATAGATTATTACCGAGTGGGTAACCCAATCCCTACGTTTAGCACATCCTCTTCAGCACGCATGTAATGATCGATTGCACCATATTTCTCTCTCACTTGGTCAGTAACCCAATTGTAGGGGCATATTTTTGGCATATTTTCTTTTAAATGATTGGGATAAGGCACACTTCTACAATTCAACTATCTAAATTCTTTCCCGTCACTATCACATTTCATCCACTTTTGTTCCTACAATGCGACCCATGGTTGTGTCGCTTCGGAATTGTAAAGAACGAATTTATTGATTGCTTCAATTTCTACATTCGCTAATTAAATCAAACCGGAATATAGTACATATGAGATCAAAATATACACTATATCGAAGTTCAACATGAATATTTATTTTATGTAAATTTGAAAAATTATAAGTCGCTTACTCTTTATCAAGCGCCTTTTTCCATTCATTTGGAGCAGCTCCCCTTCTCTTTTGTCTTCATCCCTTTCATTGTCCCAAATCACCGCACCTAGTCTGTTTTTGATCTTCTTGATGACTCACTACCATAATAGAAAGACTCATAAGATATGTACCCCTCTGCCATAGAACAATCAGGTTTTTCCCTTTGTTGAACAAAACCTTTCAATTTCTTCATGTACCTCTCTAAGAAGAACATCCAACGACAAGAAACCACCCCAACTAATTCAACCTCATCTACTACGTGGATTAGAAGATGAACCGGAAAATCCATGAATCTCGTCGACAGTTCCTTCTCAAACATTCAAACAATCTCAACTATCTCTTGATGCCACCGTGGAATGATAGCCACATGAATTCCTTTACCATGATCCAACGTACACATGCAGATAATTTAGATATGGCAGATCCTATGTCTTGGGGGAGTTCATGTTTTACACACCCAAGCACGAAAAAAGGATAATGACACTGGAAATTTATAAACACATGCAATAATATACAAAATTATTTATGTTTTATGATCCCTGCATGGGATAAATTTTTTTAATATAATAAATAATCAAATCATGCTTTTGACATTATACATAATCTTAGAAGATTCAAATGGTCATGTGATTTCAACCCTGAAAAATGGTCATCCACAGTGAAGCACCGCCGTATTGAAGACCCATATGAAGATGGCACCCTGACACCCATTATAACTTCCTTTTCCAAAGACAGATTGTATTTTTTTTAAATCCATGGGACACCTCCTTCTTTGAAATACCATGAACTAGAGGGACCAATGCCTCCCTCTGACCCTGTACTTTCTAATCATCTTAGCCAATGTTTCTTTTTAGTTTTTGAAGTAATAAGATATTTCCTAACATAAAATGTGTCACTTTGTTTCAATGACATGTGAATCCATAAATAGTATGAAACATTTTTAAATATGTGAATGGGATCTAATAAGTGGGTAATCTTAAGAAGCTCCCAATATGGGATGTTATAAAAGATAGATTTCCTTTTCATCCCAATGCGAAATTTCTCAACATAGGTGTCGAAGAATGCTAGATCATCGAACATAGGCTTCCCATTTGAATCGAACATTTCTATGACCTCCTTCTCCTTCTCTCTCTCATATTCTCTAAGTCATTCAACTTTCTTCATTATTGGAGGCCTTTGGGTTCTCTCTCATTTACTATTGAAAGTGGATGTTGCTCTTCTGTAAGGGTGTTCTTCTCGGAGGAGTACCCTGTAGCAGTCATACACTGGCTTTCATAGGTCATTGGAAATCTAGCTTTCAGAGAAGTTCCGCAACATTTACATCCAAAATACCCTTCTGTTACAAGACCTACAAATTTATTGTATACAAAATATATGCATGTCACGTTAAAGAATGTCATGAAGATTCAAACAATTAAAACGAATTAAATAACTAATATGCAAAATAATATTTTTATGTACATAAACAAATCAATAAACATGTAATTTACGAGAGAAAACTCCTAAGCCTAGATAATCATGTTTTGTGTAAGCACATATTCCATACAACGTAAAACTCCTCTTTGCTATGATGGGTATTGATATATCGTATACATTTATCCCATCCCATAATTCCTTCAATTAATCTACCAGTGGTTGTAAGTAGACATCCATATTCTTCACTTCTCTTCTACCAGGGACTATGATAGCCAACATAAGATGCTCATTATTCACAAACAACCATAGGAGGGTATTTTTATTGATCACTACTACCGGCCAAACAGAATAGTTGGTGTTCTAGAGGGAATATGAGTTGACGCCATCCACGGCTATGCTGATTCATAGTCTTCATACTTCATCCTTCAATTTTTTGAGCCATGTATCCTATATATGCTTCATGGCTATTGAATCTGTTGGGATTCACATAAATCCTGACTCACTTCTATGTGAGGAATGCCATCCTTGCAACATAGCCATTTCTTTGCAACGAAAGAGCCTTTGAATCCTTCGGATTATAGGCATGTGCCTCAATATCTTAAAAGGAGGACCACATGATTTACCCTTCTTTTTTTATTTATCATACCTGTCATGCCCACATTTTGAACATATCTCTTTTTCTGCATATTCTCCTCTATATAGAATACAATAATTTGTACATACATGATATGATATATACCCAACACCCAATATTTTCAACAATTTATTTGCCTCTTCGCAGCTACTGGGAAAGACATTATCACTCAGAAGAAACTTATCTTTGAATAACCTGTAGTTGGTGATCATGGACAGTACTAAATGTACATTAATGATGATATAATTATTAACGTTCATAAAATTGACCATTTTTAATGTTCATCGTGTGATGAAATTTCTAAAAATATAAGGGAGGACTTGACGGTCAATTACCTCAAACTTTCGAATAAACATGCATTCAACAAGCCAAACTTTGCTTTCAAGTTGTATAGTAACATCGTTTTCCCCAACTGGGTAGACTTTGACTGACCACCAGGTCGAAAGAGAGGGGTGGTGGAAGTAAATTTAAGGCTTTTGAAAAAGGTATCAATGATATGAGCATCATCCCCTAGCTGGTCATCGTTCTAGAATGCATCTAAAACCATTGTCTCCATGGAATTCATATCCCTTAAGTAATCATCCATACCAACCTCTATTTGATTGCCTCCATTTCCAGCTTCTGAAGAACTACTATTGTTGTAGTAATTCCTAATTTGTGAATATGGACATAGTGGGAATTGAATAGGTGGTTGATTCAACCATTCTTGGTATCATTCCTCTCTGATTTTTTCTCTTAATTCAGCCTTCTCTCGATTTGAAATTGTCGTGGGGTGCAACGGAAGATGGTAGGTAGGTCGCTCATCACTATAATCATAATAATTTCAAAAAATATATTGAACATGCTTAGTACAGAATCTATGATATCAATGATATTAATTGGTTTGACGTTGAAATAATTACATTAATATACCAAACAATTACTATTACCGTCATTGTCCCAGGATTGTGGCTAGAAGATGCAATGTTACAATTGGCAGGGTGAAGCGGTTGTCCATTTTCATCTACCAAATGTGCCTTGCAGTATGCTTCTCCTGATAAGAGCTTCCAACGTTTTGGATTTGTTTGAATATTTTGTGCATATGAACTTGATTCTCAATATGCATCAACCTGCACTTTTTTAAACATTAATTTTATTCAGTTGATTGACATGGATAAAAAAATAAATTCAATTAGATAATGAAATAACAAATAAAATATGAAGTAAATATTACATCTCGAGATGGATAAGGAGAACTCCGCGATGGACTTTAAGAAATATTATGGAACGAGATGAATTTTGAAGAATTTTCCATTCGATACAATTATGATATTTTCTCCCTACATTTGAGCCAAATCAACAATAAATTTTGGTGTACATACCTAAAGTTAATTTCAGTTCCTTAAAAATGGACTTATTGTTATAGGTACTAATGTGCAGTTAACCACACCGGTGCATTTTAGTTATTTCGCACTAGTGTTGTGTTATTAATTGACACACCGGTGCAGTTAGATAACAAACGCACCGAATAGCTACAAATAAAAAAGCACAACTTTATTTTTTTTAAGTGAAAAAAGCAGTAAATTGAAAAATGAGGGGCAAATTATTTTTGAAAATATAATTTCATAAAAAAATTATCTAAATAGTAAAAAAAAATCATTATTTCATTATTTTTGCAAAAACTTTCAGGGAGATATTTGCACAAGAGACATACCTGGAGAAAGAGAGAAAGTGAGCACTGTGGAGAAGCGAAATACTTTCGAACAAAACTATTCAGAGAAACATAATTTCAAACATCTAGTGATTCAAACCCTCTAGTATTGAACTTCAAACCATTTGGTGATTAAATTTACTATAACAAATTTTTTTTTATAGTTTCTGTTTTATTTAATACATGGTAAGTAAAAATTTTAAATTTTACTGTTCATTTTCAGAAAAAATAAACAAAAAAATCCATTCTTACACTAAACTTTATTTTTTTTGTTTCTGCCCTTGCTTCTTCCTGTTTCTGTGACTTCAAAATTAGGGCTTTTCATTTTAGAATTATAGGGTTTGTATTGATATATATAGTCCTATGACATCTAACTCAGGGGACGATTTGCAAAGTCAAATCCCAATCCATTTCGGCCCTTGCGTGAATTTTTAAAAAACATAATTTTTTAATCGATATTCCCTGTGTAAAATAGCGCACCGGTGTGCTATTTTATTATAGCACACCCAACACATATTGTTTGATAAAAAAAAAAATTAAAATTATTTTTTTAGTCCATTCACCCTATGTAAAATAGCACACTGGTGTGCTATTTTATTATAGTGCACCGTGCACGTAATGTTAGATAAAAATAATTTAAAAACATATTTTTTTAATCCATGCACCTTGTGTAAATTAGCGCACCGGTGTGCTATTTCATTATAGAACACCGTGCACGTACTGTTTGATAAAAACAATTTTTTATTTTATGTTTGTGTTAATTGGTACACCGATTAACATATAACACACTGGGTCTCCTTGTTGACAAAGAGCACCATAGGGTGGTCCCCTGTTTTCTCCGTTCGTTTATAAGAACATGTCGCACCACCTCCTCCACGACATCTTACGCTACAAAAACTAACACTAGAATATGTTTATTGATTTGTCTATGTTAATCGGTGCACTGACTAACATATAACACACTAGGTCTCCTTGTTGATAGAGAGCATCGTGCGATGTTCTACTGTTTTGGTAGTGCATTTATAATAACACACCGCACCGACGTCGGTGCGTACTTCTTGAAAGGCACACGTTTTCTTGATTTTTTTTTTTACCTAAAGAGTTTGTGATTTATTTATAAAAAATATTAATGAATGGTATGGTACATGTTTCATATTGATAAAGAAATGGCTCGCAAGAGATCAACTAAGAAAAATACTGATAGCACATCGAGAAAATAAAAAAAGGCAAGTTCTTTGTAAATTCTTTACAAAAATTATTATTTTTGAACTATATGTAAGTTTAAGTAATATGTATTGTTTACTGTGTATCATGCAAAGCCAAAAAATGACGATGCTTGATAATATTATTTCTGATCTGAGACCAGAAGAGCGTAAAATCTCAATGGAAATATTACAGAACGATGAATCAGGTGAATGAAAAAATATTATTGATTCAATATGAGTTTATTTTTTAACTTTCATTAGTAATATTGCCACAAGGAAAATACCCTCTAGCAGATGTTTTTGAGGAACCCCACAGAAAAATACCCCATACATCCGTTTCTAGCGGAGGCTTCTAGTGGAGGTTGGCGGGTGGAGGGTTTTGTGGATGTTTTCCGCTCGATACGCTTATCATTAAACGTCGCCGCGGTGCTCTCGAACCGTGAAAGCACCGGTGTGGACTAAAACATTGGCACACCGGACACCGCACACTCCGTACACTCTCGCTTGGTGTGTCTTATTATTCTATAGCACCGGTGCATGACAATTCTTCCGCTCCGATGCATTATAAAACACCATGCCAAAACCAAAACCACTCAGTGTGGTAGAAATAAACTGCATCGGTGCATCATAATACAACGCGCCAAAACACAAACCGATCAGTACGTTTGCAAGAAACAGAACCGGTGTGCCTATAAACCACGCGCACCGATAAAGGGTTAAATTAAAAAAAAATACGACAATAAACCCGGATTTTTTAGTTTTCCAGTGCTCCTGAGCTCTCAATAACCGATGCATGCCCTACCATAGAATGCATCAGTGCACACAAAACATTGGCACACCGGACAGCATGCACGACATACACAAACCTTTGGGGCGTCCTATTACTATAACGTACCAGTGCCTCACCACTCTTCCGTGCCGGTGCATCATAAAACACCGCGCCAAAACATAAACGTGACGGTGCATTCTTATCCAAGAGCACCGGTGCACCTATAAACCGCACGCACCGAAATAGCGTTACATAAAAAAAAAAAATTAAGGCCAAAAAACCGGTGCTTTACAACTATTCCGCACCGGTGCTTTACGGATATTATGCCCTGGTGCATTATCAAAATTTCATGCCAAAACTGAAACATCCAGGTGTGGTGTTAGGGAACCGCCCTGGTGCATTATAAAAAATGCGCCAAAATTGACACTGCCCGGTGCGGTTGTAAGTAAGCATACTGGTGCACCTATAAAACCCTGTGCACCGGAACAGGGTTAAACAAAAAAAAAATTACGGAAAAAAAACCTCATTTTTCACTTTCCTCAGTGCTCTAGAGCTCTCAAGCACCAGTGCCATTTTCCCTTCTCTGAGCCGCCCTGACATCGGTGTTCCCATTGCACCCATTGCACGCACTACTGCTCTGCATTGGCCACCAATCTCTAGCTTGCATTTTGAAAAATGATGGGAAAATTTTCTTTTACAAATTTTACAGCTAATATGCCTCCTCGATGGTGAAATGCACAGGTGGTTTTCTATTTTTCCCATAATTAAGAATTTTAGCAAATTAGAAATTCAAATAACCTTAAAAATAACCATTAAAAAAGAAGAAAATAAATTTGTCGCGTGGTGCGCCGGAGCTGTTCGGCTCGCACCGGATAGCGGTGCTACTTGTAAATTTTATAGGTCGCACCGCCACCAGTGCTAACGGTATCCACACCATTTTCAGGGCGGTAATGAAAGGCGCCCTAAATAATTTTAAACTAAAAAAATAAAATAAAAGGCGGTGCGCTAATTTATCTGGGCACACCATTGACCAGGGGAATCACAGTGTGGTGTGTTGACGGAATTATCTGCCCCGGTGTATGTCAGCGCACTACATTTTGGATTCTGAAAGGGTCAATGGTGCGGCCGAGTAAAATACCACACCATCGACTATGTAATTTTCATGAAGTCGGTGCACTGACACGACTATACACGTCGAGGCGTATATTTTAGTCAGCACACTGCTATTCTGAACTTAGATATAGTCAACAGTGCTTGAAAAATTGACAACTGCACCAGGTTCGGTGCATTGTATTTCATTAGGGGCACCGGCACTGGTGCGCTAGAATCTTAGGACACACCGCCACTGGTACGTGACTATTTTTATGGCACACCGACTTGTCTGTTTGTTTTTTTTTCAAAAAAAATATATATGTATATTCCTAAATACATGTATGTTTTAATTTAAAAAAAATTATTTAATATGGCAATGATTCAGAGAGAAGAGGAGGAACAACAGCAAGAACAGGCTGAACAGTATGACATGATTCACTAATGGGAGGCCCGAGATAGGGAGAGAGATTCATACCCTCGCCCTATTACTACAGATACCCAGGGGATCCTTAGGCAGGTAGGCCTCGTCAAGTTCTATGAGGAGTCTACTTCCCTAAAGGCCCATAGTGTGTTTTTGAGATATCTTATCCGCAGGTGGAATGCCCACCGACAGGCTTTCCAGGTTGGTCCTAGCCAATGGTACACACCCACTAAGGAGGATATTTATTTTATTACAGGACTATCAAGGAGAGGGGTGGATTTTCCCTCATTCCCAGACGTGCCAGCTGGTTGTGTAGCAGGGAGTCAGTTAGTTTACTCCCAGAGATACACTGGAGCACATGTACTGTCTCCTTCAGAGTTTCAGGTACCTGGAGGTTAGTTACGTATAGGTGCTTCTGGTAGAGAGGACGTGTAGTGCCTCTCTCTTATCATTTTGACCATTTCTCACAACACCAGTGATAGGCAACACATTAGTTTCTCGCTTTTATATTATGTTGATTCTTTAGTACAACATCCACGACTTGTTAGGTGGTCCGCCATTTTTTTGCGGCAATTTTGTACGGCCTTAAATAGATGTCGTGCTCATGCACAAGGGAAGGTCAACTTCCCTTTTGCTTTAGAGTTGTTTTGTTTATTTTTTGAGAGGTTTCCAAAGATGAGACCTATTTTTGTTCGACAGCCTTGTAGGCCAATGTTTGAGGCCTGGATGCACATTTGGGGGCAGATGATGCCCAAGAGGGGAGACACTATGTTTCCAGCCAGGATATCACATGATTCGCTGGACTTACTAGCCAATGTTGACAGGTTGCATCCCTTCATTATGCTCCCATGTCCTTATGTTGGATTAGATTGGCGAGGGTGTCCCAATGTCCTCTTCACAGATGATGAGATGCCAGATGATAGAGGTAAAATTATTGTTTTATTTATATTTATTCTATCCTGTTCTTTAACTTGTTTTTATTAAATTGTGTAATGAAATTGTCTAATTATTGTTGTGTACTTGTAAATATTTTGCAGACATTGGCTCTTTTGATGGCAAGGAGATGGCGGATCCACCACATGATCCATGTGTGGATCCTGATGATGACGATCAAGACATGGCTGATGCCGATGATGATCATGATGAAGAGGAGGCTGGTGTAGTAGAGAGACATACTCCTGCTCATGGTGCACCAGTACCACCTTTTGCTAGGTGCAGTCGACCTAAGACTAGATATAGGATGGAGTTGGGCAACCAACTCTGTGCATTGATTGTTGATGCGGGAATCAGGACCGCTCATTGTAGAGACATACAGGTTGATGATAGGCTGTTACGGATGTGGAGAGGCATGTCGTGTGACATATACGACCCAATGTGGTATGTTATAGGAGCTACAACAACGGTTACGCGACTGAGGAGGATTGTCCGTAGCTATAGCCATAGTCGAGCCGCGGCACGTGATGGACAATCTATGAGCAGCGACTCACATGCATCTCATGATCGTTCACCTCGCAGCATGCCTGATGAGCATGAGACTCCACTGGCAGCATCTAATAGTCATCATGGAGATGAGGCTGTAAAATCGGCCACGTCCAGTCAACAGCCTACAACATCCATCAATACTAGTCATGATCATGAGCAGGCTGGACCATCGACCGCTGAGGCTGCACTATTGACTGAGCAAGCCTCCACTACTACTGCTCATATTGATGTTGTACTACCACCAGCAGATACATCCATCAGTACTAGTGATCATGATCATGAGTAGGCTCGACCATCGACTGTCGAGGCTGCACCCAGATTTACTGAGTAGGCATCCACTTGTACTGCTATTGATGTTGTTATACTTCCACCAGCGCCTGATCCATGACATTTATATTACAGTTGTATATTTTTAACATTATTCAGTTATATATATATATATATATATATATATATATATATATATATATGGTCCATGTATTTTATATTCATGTTGCAGTTGTACTTAATTTTCATGTTGGTGATCATCATGATGTGGTGCATATTGTTAGGTCAAGTTAGATATGTTCATTTAATGTTTAGCTTGCATATATATGTGTATATGTGATATCATGAGTTATTTGACATATTGAGATGTATCTTTGATGTTTGTGTTGTGATGATGTTAATATATAATGTTAATTTGATGTTTGAATGTGTTTATTAGTCAAATATAATGTTTGTACGATGGTTATCATGATCGTGATAATGTTTATTAATTAATTTAATATTAACTGACCATGATATTTATTAAATATTATGTCGTGATTGTAATTGTAATTTAAATTTTAATTGTGTGTAAAATTGTAAAATTGTATTTGTATTTGTACTAATTGTAATTTTGACTGTAATTGTATGTAAAATATTTATTAATGTAAAATTTTAATTGTAATTTTAATATTTAATTTATTGTGAAATGATTGTAATTGTATATATGAAAAATTGTAAAATTGTAATTCTAATTCTAATTGTATGTAAATTTCTAAAATTGTAAGTGTATTTGTAATTGTAATTTTAATTGAATTTTATGTAAAATATTTGTAAAATTATAATTGTAATTGTAAATGTAATTCTATGTAAAATTGTAAATGTAATTGTATGAAAAGTTCTAAAATTGTAATTGTATTTGTAATTTTAATTTTAATTGAATTGTATGTAAAATATTTGTAAAATTGTAATTGTAAATGTAAATGTAATTCTATGTAAAATTGTAAATGTAATTGTATGTAAAATTAAAATTCTAACTCTAATTCTAATCGTAATTCATGTATGTAAAATTAATGTAAAATTGTAATTCTAATTCTAATTCTAATTCTATGTAAAATTGTAAATGTAATTGTATGTAAAATTCTAAAAATTTTAATTCTATATGTAATTGTAATTTTAACTGAATTGTATGTCAAATATTTGTAAAATTGCAATTGTAATTGTAAATTTAATTCTATGTAAAATTGTAAATGTAATTGTATTTGTAATTGTAATTTTAATTGAATTGTCTGTAAAATATTTGTAAAATTGTAATTGTAATTGAAAATGTAATTATATGTAAAATTGTAAATGTAATTGTATGTAAAATTAAAATTGTAATTCTAATTCTAAATGTAATTATATGTAAAATTGAAAATGTAATTGTATGTAAAATTAAAATTGTAATTCTAATTCTAATCGTAATTCATGCATGTGAAATTAATGTAAAATTGTAATTGTAATTGTAATTGTAATTGTAATTGTAATTGTATATTAAATATTTGTAAAATTTTGATCCTATTAATGTGAAAATTTTAATTGTATTAATGTGAAATGATTTTATTAAAATATTTAAATTTGTAAATTTGCAAATAATTGTAAAATAAAAAATCTAGAATAACACGATTTTTTGTAACATAATAAAGTTTAGAAAATAATGAAAATAAATTCATATACTTTATAATTATCATTATTTTATTATGATCTTACATACAAAAAAAAACTTTATATAGTCTGGTGCTCTTATTATCCTAACACGCACCGGCGCATCGTATTAAGAAGACGGACCAGTGCGTCACAACTCTTCTGCACCGGTAACGAATAAACGCAAATAAAAAACACAAATATATTTTCTTTAAGTGAAAAAAAGCGGCAATTTGAAAAATGGGCTGCAAAATATTTTCGAAAATCTAATTTCATAAAATAATTCTTTAAATACTGTACCCACTGTTCTTTCACTATTTTTGCTAAAATTTTCGGCTAGATATTTAAAAGGAGATAGACCTGGAGCAAGAGAGCATGAGGGCACTGTGGAGTTACGAAATATGTTCGAACAGAAGTATTCAGACAATCAGAAACCAAACCTCTGGTGATTCAAACCCTGTATCATAGAATTTCAAATCATCTCGTGATTAAATTTAGGTACAATGAATAAACATTGTAATATGTAATCATTGAATTTTTCGATCATTAGGTACAATAAATAAACAATTTAGCATTAAATATTAATTTTCAAGAATTTTCTTGCAGAAAAGAAAATGGAACCCATTCAGCACATAAAACGGGACGACAAGGAAGAAAAGGGTTGATATCTAAGTTTGTGAGTAATTTTTGCTTCCTTATAACAACTTAACTAGATTTCATTTTTGTATTTTTAAGTTGTTTTATAAAAATCATCATTGAATGTCTTCAAACAGGTACTAACATACAAAGAAGAACCATTAGACGAATTGATTGAAATTGGGCTAAATATGGGTTGTCAGTATATGCTGGCATATCATAATTTAATTGTGGAATTTGTAAGCATCTATCGATATTGTTTTACTTAGCTCCGTCTATAATTAATAGAACAAAAACATATTTTATATTAAATATATGATTTTTTATTGGGTGTAAAACTTGTAGGAAACAAAGTATGGAACTCTGCCAACAGATGAAATTTTGAAAGATAGCATGGTACATGGTTTTGAAAGAATGTGTAAATTTTATGAGTCAGTTGTTGCTATGGTACGTCATTTTTATTTTTCGATTTACGTTGATGTATACTACTTAGTATTACAATTTTCATTATTCTCACCAATGTATATACACTCATTTCAGTTTATTTTTATGTTTGTAGATGGAAGGTGAATAATAAGAAAACAATCAAGTCGTGAAAAAAACATTCCTGAAAATAACCCAAGTCATGGAAGTAGCTCTAGCAGTGACAACAGTTCAAGCGAAGAATGATGATCACTATTTTTGGATATCAGGCGTTTTATTTTTTGAAATGTGTCTATGAAATCAGACATTTTGTTTAATGTAATGTACATAGTGTCCCACTTGAAAGACCAAGGGATACGAATAATTGTCCCATTCTGTATGATCAAGACTGTCTTATATATATATATATATATATATATATATATATATATATATATATATATATATGTGTGTGTGTTTTAATTTATTCTATTGCATTCTCCATTGTCGTTCTCAAATGCACTAATAAAAATTTAATTCATATCAATATTGTTATAAGATATATATGTGTTGACTTTTGATGAATAATGAATTTTAAAAAACCACAAAAATTTTGATATGATATAAAAAATTAATCCAAACAGCACATTCAAATGCATTAATAAAAATGTAATTAATATGAATATTGTTATGTGTCGACTTTTGATTAATAATGAATTTAAAACAATCACAATAATTGGACTGTCACAAGTCGATGTTTTAAAAAAAAACAAAATGAAAACCGGTGCGTGTCAGTAACTATCAACCAGTGCATTTATGTGTCTATACGCACTATTGCCTATACGCACTGGTGTCTATACGCAATAGTGCATTTATGATCTATGGGCACCGCACAAATACCGATACCAGTTATAAATATCGGTGCATTTGTGTGATACTTCATACTGGGGCATTTATGTATCTATAAGCATCGGTGCATTTGTACGATCCATGTGCAATGCACGAATACCGATACCAATTATAAATCTTGGTGCCTTTCTATGATACGGCACACCGGTGCATCATGAAGGTATATGCACCAGTGCATTGATACGACCTATGGGCACCGCTAAAACCCCAAGATCAATTAGAACGGCCTCGTGCATTGTATCACCAACACTACACCAGATGTTGTTTTATACCTTAATGGCCCAGTGCATTCTCCTTCGACTGCCCCAGGGCTCTGTCTACAGGTATGCACCGGTGCGTTAAATCTTGATTAGCGCACTGATGAAAAAAACATCCGTAATAACCTTCGGCCGCCCATTTTTTTTCATTTGTGTTGAATTTATGTTAAAAGCTCCGCCAAAACCTCCATTCCCAGAAATGGATGTGGTAGCATATGTTTTTTTGACAATTTTGGCCAATTTTATAACACTAAAAACCTCCTTTATAACCTCCGCTAGAGGGTTTTTCCCTTGTAGTGTATACTTAAAAATATTAGATAGCATGTTTCAAACAATCTATTAATTCACATATGTTTAATGTTCTATAGGGACAAGCAACTCAGAAAATGATTGTTGTTCTAAGAAAAGAAAAAAATAGAACATGCAAATGAAAATGAATTTCCCCTTAGCTCATTTGTAGTGGTGTTGGAGGTTAAATAAAGGGGGAAAAACTCTTAGAAAACTTTGAGGGATCTATTGGAATGAATGTATAGTCATTATTTCCACTTAGAATACAAAAATCAATCCAATTATTCGAGGAACCAAATTTTATCTAAAATACAGGATGAGTATCTAGAGAATTGGTCAATGAGACATTTTAGAATTTTAATAGAAAAAACGTACAACAACAAAAAAGAAGGAATGAAAAAGTAATATTCATTTAAACTTTTTTCTAGAATTATATGTATATATTACTAGAAAGCAATCATTTATAAATATCACATTTTTTATATTTACTTTTCATATATCAATATAAAAATTAAATAGTTTATTGTCATGTTACATTTTCAGGAATATTATGAAAATCTCAAAGGATGAACAAGCTGATATCAGAAATATGCAAGTAAGAATATATCCAAAAAGGTGTACAAGGAGACGGTCAAAGAAATAAACAGAATTGCATCGCACGAGGAGCCATCTCAACAATAACATGCTTCAAATGTAATATGTAATCATTGAATTTTTCAATTAGGTACAATAAATAAACAATTTAGAATTAAATATTAATTTCAAGTACTTTCTTGCAGAAAAGAAAAGAAAATGGAACCCATTCAGCACATAATACAGGACGACAAGGAAGAAAAGGGTTGATATCTAAGTTTGTGAGTAATTTTCACTTCCTTATAACAACTTAACTACATTTCATTTTTGTATATTTTAAGTTGTTTTACAAAAATAATAATTGAATATCTTCAAACAGGTGCTAACATACAAAGAAAAACCATCAAAAGAATTGATTGACATTGGGTTAAATTTGGGTTGTCAGTATATGTTGCCATATCAGAAATTGCTTGTGGAATTTGTAAGCATATATCGATCTTGTTTTACTTAGCTCCGTCTATAATTAATAGAACAAAAAGATATTTGATATTAAATATATGATTTGTTATGGGGTATAAAACTTGTAGGAAACAACGTATGGAACTGTGCCAACAAATAAAATGTTAAAAGATGGCATGAAATTTGGTTTTAAAATAATTCGCATAGTTCATGAGTCAAATCTTGCTAAAGTACATCATTCATTTTCGATTTACATTGATGTATATTATTTAATATTTCATTTTTTATTATTCTCACCAATGTATATACATTCATTACAATTTATTTTTATGTTTGTAGATGGAAGCTGAAGAAGAATAAAACAATCAACACTGTGAAAAAAACATCCCTCAAAATAACCGTCATGGAAGTAGCTCGAGCAGTGACAACAGTTCAAGTGAAGAATGATGATCAATATGTTTGGATATCTAAGCAAGGCGTTGTATTTTTTGAAATATTTTTCTGTGAAATCAGACATTTTGTTTAATGTAATGGACATAGTATCTCAATTGAAACACAGATGGATACCAATAACTATCCAATTTTGTATGAAAAATAGTGTCTTATTCATATATATAATAAAATATGTTTTAATTTATTCTATTTTTTCTCCATTGTCGCTGTGAAAAATTACACCACCGATTAAATATATGGATAATTAAATATTATAATGAAGAGATCTGAAATCTGATGATACGATATAACAAAGTAATCCAAACATCACATTCAAATGCACTAATAAAAATTTAATTGATATGAATAGTGTTATAAGATATGTGTCAACTTTTGATGAATAATGAATTTTAAAAAATCATAATAATTTCAATCACAGGTCGATGTTTCTAAAAAATACAAAATGAACATTGGTGCTTTCGAGTTACTGTGCACCGGTGCGTTTGTATGCTAATGCACACTAGCGCATTTCTACGACCTATGGTCACCGCACAAATACCAATACCAATTAGAACGCTCAGTGCGCTTTTGTGGTACTACGCATCGGTGCATTGTATAATACTGCACATTAGTGCGTTTCTACGACCTATGGGCACCGCACAAATACCAATACCAATTAGAACGCAAGGTGCATTTGTGTGATACTATGCGCCAGTGCGTTTGTATAATATTGCATCCAATGTGTTTATATGACCTATGGACACCACACAAATACCAATACCAATTATAACACCCAGTGCGCTTTATCGACGACTACTACCTGGGAGGTCTGATAGGCATTGCATGCAGTGGTGCAATTTTCCTTTAACGCTCCGATGCATTTTTATAACTTGACAACCCGGTGCATTGTATCACCTAGAGTGCGCGTGGTGCGATTTTACACCTTAAAAGCCTAGTGCATGCACCTTCAACTGCCCGAGTGTGATTTTCTCGCTGACACACACCACAACGTTGCTAAATGCCCCAAGAAGTCTGAAATTTGTTTTTCATCCCAGTTCTTGGTAGGTTTACAGTATCGGTGCGTTCATTGTACAACACACCAGTGCGTTGACACGTAATTAGTGAACCTATGAGAAAAACATCCGTAACAACCTTCAGTCACCCAGGTATTTTTAGTTGTGTTAAAATTCCATTAGAAGCTCCTCCAAAACCTTCGTTACCAAAAATAGATGTTGTAGAAAATGGATTTTTGACAATTTTGGCCAATTTTATAACACTAAAATCCTTTGTTATAACCTCCACTATAGGGTATTTTCCTTGTAGTGAAAGTATGTCTCCGGAGAGGCACAAACAACTGTGTATAGTTACTATCCATAAAATGTTTGTTATGTTGAGCATGAGAATTGGAATGAAGGTCCTTACATTTCTTTGGGGTATCCTTAAACATGATAAATGGGTTTAATGTTGTC
Organism: Pinus albicaulis; assembly: GCA_034641835.2. NCBI lineage: Eukaryota > Viridiplantae > Streptophyta > Pinopsida > Pinales > Pinaceae > Pinus > Pinus albicaulis. The sequence continues at coordinate 1,012,057,198 of CM076577.1, read as the reverse complement.
CAGAGATGTCATAACCATATACTTCCTATTATAGAGGAAATGCAATTATTAAAACAATATTTTAATTATTTAACTTGTTTTTGCATCTACATGAAACATAATAGTGATATAGACCTTCTCTCTGAGGAGGGTTCTTGACAATTGCTGGGCGTATGGCAGGTTAGTTAACATATAGAGGGAATAATCTATATTAATCCACATTAGCCTTTCATTGACATTTAAAATCTTGCGTTATGGTTTAATATGGTTTTATCCCAGTGAATTCTTTTTACTTTATCATGTTAAAGTCGATCATATATGAAGCATATTTATAAAATTAATTTTCCTATATTAGATACTTATGTGGTTGATCACTCCTGAAGATTTTGATTAGATTTTTTTCAGGAGGAGGTTAATTTCTCTGATTCTCCCATAGATCTATGGGTTGTCTCTTTAATTATGGAAATTTTTCACTATTGTTGTTTATATTTCAGAACAAGAGAAGAAACACTATTTTCGTGTACACAGGTAACCTTTACATCTTTTGATAAAAGGTTATGATTTTTCTAGAGTAAAAATAAATAAATGAACGAAAGTTTTAATTTTTGTAACATTTTACAAAAATTTTAAAAGTTTTAAATGAAAAGTAATATAAGGAACAAAAAGAATAATCATTTTGACTTATTGTTTTACTCCATATGCAAGGAATAAAAAATAAATTATCTTTTGAGATAATAATAAAGTATTAAACATATATATAAATGACACTCTTCCTTTTAGTTGTTGACACTTTAAGTTAGGTTTTTTTGGATGATAAAAGGAGACGACCTTTGAAAGGAATTAAAATATTTAGGACGTGATCTATATCAAATATTTTATTTATGGATAATATCATTTTTTCTATCATTGGACTATGGAAATGTACATGCATTGAAGCAGGTTCTACACTCCTTCTCAGATGCCATGAGCATGATTATAAGCCATGAGAGATATTCCCTATTTGGGAATGCTTTGTACCTTCAATATTTAGAGTTGGTTTAGGAAATTTTCTAAAAAACCCCCTCCCAATTGGGTAATCTAGTGAAATATCTTTAGTTTTTCCTAAAACCAAATAACTACAAAAAGCAAGATTGCTCCTATATTATAGAAAAACTGGAGACCAAAATAAGGATATAGAGAAACAGATGGTTTTCAAGGGTAGGTAGGATTATTCTATGTAAGTTTGTTATCAAGGTCATTCCAGTCTATTGGACCTCTTTATCCTAGATCCCCAAGGGTATGATCGATCGAATCTAATAAATCTCAATGATATTCCTTTGGGTAGGAAAGCTAGAGAAGATACCATTTTCTTTACCCTCTTGGACATCCATTGCTCACCTAAACGATCTAGGAGGTTCAGGCTTGAAATGCCATAATTCCTTTCTAAAATTCATGGGAGCTAAAGGAGTATGGAAAATCATTTAGGAACATGACCTATGCAAATAAGTATTGATAAACAAATCAATATTGCTAAGATATGTAAAAAATTGTCTGAGGGAGCCAAGGATAACATCTAATAATGACTATTCTTTGGAAAGAAATCATTAATTAATTGGAAATCATTCTGGTGGGCTTTATATGGAGAATTGGAAATGGATTTAAAAGTATTTTATGTAGGTACTTATGGATAGATAGTAGGGATAAACCCATTCTATCAGGAAATATTACCTAATTCTCAAGAGGTGGGAAACCTATTCTAGAGGTTCTTGCGCTCCTGGGAGCTTTGGAATGGCGTGGAAACTTACCATTTTCAGCTGGAGCTATGACCAGAGCTACGTTCCATTTCGGGATCGTTGAAACCTATGCTGATTGATGTTTCAGCGCTTCTAGCAAAATTTGCCCCAAAAAAAAATTCCCTTCTTCGTTTCCAGTAATTTTTCACCCAAAAAGAAGCTTCCCTTCTATGTTTCTAGTAAATTTGCCCCAAAAAAAAATTCCCTTATGAATTTCTAGTAAATTTGCCACAAAAAAAAAAAACTTCCCTTCTCAAATTAACACACAAAAAAATATGTTTCCTGCCAAACTCACTCACAATATTGCATAAAGGTTGTTAGTATGCCTTCATTCACTCTGTCACTGTAATTGTGAACTTGTCTAAGAGCGCATAGTTGTTCGTTGTAGCTTGGTATTAATTTACAAATAGTGCCAGAAGGAGTGGTTCTCTGTGGCCTGTAACCTCAGTAAGTTTCCAAATACTCTGTGTTTTTTTCTAGACATTTAAACTCCAATAGTGAGGGATTTATGCATGTTATTTTAAATGCATTGCTAGTTTTCAATGGTTATCGTTAATTAATAATTAATAATTGGGCGGAAACATGAAGGTGGGTTACACTTTTGTGAGAATTGCGGGTTGAAAATTCTTTTCGGCAATAGTTCGGCCGAACTATGTAATAGTTCAGCCGAAATTTTTTATAAAGTTTGGCCGAACTCGTGATTCCGTTTAGACTGACGGCTCATTGACGGTGCTGGAAAACAGAATTTTTGCCGGAGATTGGAAAACCGGCAACTAAAGTTTGGCCGAACTTATAAAAAAAGCTCGGCCGAACTGTAAGTTTGGCCGAACTTTTACATTTAAAATAGTTCGGCCGAACTATTTTCTATAAATAAATCGCCCGCGAAGTTCTGTGGTTTACCAATTTCATTGTTCCCGCGTTTTGTCCCTGTCGCTATTGCTCCCCGTCGCCACTGCTCCTCGTCGTCGTGCTAGTGTTCGTCACGTCCGCGCTCTTCGTTCGTCGGGTATGTTATACTCGTTCAACCAAGAATACCATGGCGTTGTTAATATTTCTGAAATTAAATATTTTTGGACGGATATACAGTGGATATATGGTAGTTGTTAGTTTGTTGTCAGTTCTGTGTTTTTTTTTTCACATTTCTAAAAAACGTTGTTTTGTTTATAACATAGACTCCCGTGTATGTTATACTGGTTATTCTCTGTTTGCTTAATTGTCGACCAAGAATACTATGGCGTTGTTAATCTTTCTGAAATTAAAGATTTTTGGATGAATATACAGTGGATATATGGTAGTTGTTAGTTTGTTGTCAGTTCTGCGTTTTTTTTTTCACATTTCTAAAAAACGATGTTTTGTTTATAACATAGACTCCCGTGTATGTTATACTGGTTATTCTCTGTTTGCTTATTTGTCGACCAAGAATACCATGGTGTTGTTTTTTGTTTTTTTGTAAGTCAGTATCAATATATTATATCATGAACCAGAGATTACAAAGAGAGTACAAAGGCCTGAAAGCATCAGCCATATAGCGCCACAGGCCTGCTTCTTGACGGGCTGATTGTTAGCCTGAGGAGACATGGCCTGTGAAAAGCCAGGGTGCGTTAGAGCTCGACGACCAAAACAAAAAACAAACACAGGTCCACCACGCAGGGTGACCTGAGAGACTAGAGAAATTCACCTAAACCTCTAACAGCCGGAGGGTCCCTATTACATACCAACTGCGACCAGTAGAAAAAATAGACAGAGAAAAACAACGATAGATAGGTACAGTCCGAACAGAAAACTCAAGAGAGCGCATACAATGGTTTCAGGACAGTGCATCAAGAATACCATGGCGTTGTTAATCTCTCTGAAATTAAAGATTTTTGGACGGATATACAGTGGATATATGGTAGTTGTTAGTTTGTTGTCAGCTCTGTGCTTTTTTTTCACATTTCTAAAAAACGTTGTTTTGTTTATATATAATGATAAAACAGTCCATCAGTCATTACATTCGCATCTGAAGGTAGAAACGCAATTTTCCATCCAGGAGAAAAGGATGACATCCAACATAGTTTGCAACAGACATTCGACATACATAGATTCCAAAAATATCTCAGAGAATCCAGAACATCCAAAACAAAATCATTAATCGTGAGGGCTAGAGATCCGTCCAAAATAATGCTGACTGTCATACCATATCAAAATGTCAGCATCATTTCCATCCCATACTAACATTGTAGGCAGTATGGAACCTATCAAATACAAAAAAAAGCACCAATTCCTGGAGTACGTAATGTGCATCAAATCCTGTTATACCAACCACAGAAAGCGTACCCATGTTCGGTAGAAGAGGTCTGGCTCGCTTGATCCCAGGAGCTTGGTTGTCAGTTCTGTGTTATGGCATGGTTTGTATTTCAAAGTATTAATCCAGAAAACTGAAAATCACAGCATCTATGGTACCGTTGTACTTAGATGATGGGCACTGAGCCTTCGACCTGAAGACCCTGTATATTAAATAGCTGATAATATATCTTTCCATACGCATCGTGTAGCCCCTGCTTTGACAACTCATCTGCAACATTGTTCTTTTCGCGGTATATGTGCTGATAAGTAATACCTGCATAAAAAATTTTAAATTTTTTTTATTATCTTTATTATATGTTGGATGTGATTTTGATTGAAAATGCTTCTTTTTTATTTATTAATTAAAACAAAATTATTAGAAAAATTATTGCTTTAAGCCTTGGAATTTACAATCAAAATTAGAAAATGTATTTTTATCTAAATTATTTATGAAAAGTTTAATATTGTTTGATCTTCTCTACCATGTCCTTTTTACATATATCTAGAATAATATTATTTGTACCTGGTTTCTGGTTTTTTGTAACATTTTACTACCATTATCAAAATCTATAGAAATAATAATCTAACATTATAATATCTTGAAATGGAGCTAGCCAACTCAAATATAGTATTGCAAATCCCTGGTTAAGTTAGATGAGGAGGCTTTGTATTACATATGGTCTTGAATGAGCATTTGGACTCTTTAGATATATATCTAAAGAGTCCAAAAGCTCATTCAAGACCATATGTAATACATAGCCTCCTCATCTAATAAAAACTCATACCTTAACAAAATTGTTAGATCCTTTTAAAGAAAACGTGTCATATAATCAAATTTCATCGAAATATATGATAAACTCAACCCAATTTTATGAAAAATAGTATACCATTTTTTACATTTCACATAATACAAATAGATAAATATTACTTAAGTATTGAACTATAAAGATTTAACTACCCATAGAGAGATGGCCAAGTGATTGAGACAGACCATCATCGCAATAAAAAACCAAGTACAAATTGTAGTAATCCTAGAATCATGCTTTACATAAGGTAAAATTGGGGAACTCATGACTTGTACTATAGATTAAAAACATTTACCCTTACCAAAAAATATATGATAAAAATTGACAAACTACATAAGCTTAAGCTTAAGGGGATATAATCCTTCTTGCCTTCCATATAGATAATGAAAATGATTGTTCCAAGTCTCATGTTGCTTCTCATGTTATTTTATAAACCTTGATTGGAAAGAAAAATAGGAGGGCGGAAATGTAAGAAATATAAAACATAATGAAACACAACGTAAGAAATAGAGAACATAATGAAACACACACATACATATCTCTAGACAATCAACACAATTATTTTCCTAGGAAATCCTTATGGGAGACTAGCAACCCTAAAAAGTAATGATCCTCTAGACTCCTTTTTCCCTAGGAAATCCTTATGGGAGAAAAACAACACTAAAATGTAAACATGCTCTACTCTCTCTTTTCTGGTATGGAAAATATGTGAGTACAAAGAAAGAGGTAATCTCTCTAGAGTTAGCTAAGACTTTTAGTGTGTAAGGTTGCTATAAAAACTTAACTTTATACATTTTTCTCTCTAACTTCACACTCCTAGTTCTATTTTCAACTATGGAACAAAATACAATAACACAAAATGGAACTCTTATTCCTCCTAGTGGCCAAGTATTTAACATAGCGTGATAGCCAACTAGGTGTAAGATTTGACTTCGTGAACCATTAACGAGGTTTGTGATTTTAGACCTTTTAGAGTCTTGTTAAAATTCCACATGTAGCTAGCTTTCCATGCATGAGTAATGGGGCTAAAATGTGATTCTCTCGTACCATGGTGGTCAACATGATAGGTCAACTTAAACTAAAGGCATAAATTTTGAATGAACTTCATTTGATGTTTTTCTTGCAACATTGGATATGTCTTTAAGTGTAGAATAATGGTCAAGATTTCGGCACAAGGGATAATCGTTTGACCCCCAGAAATGTCATTTAATACCTCAAAATGACTCCAAAAGGTTTTAGACCCGAATTCTCCATCCACCATTAAAATGACCCTACAAGTTGATTCTTTCAGTTTTTTCACTCTATAAGCATCAAAATATATGAAAAATAATATAATTATCCAATCTAGATCATTATTTAATAATTTGTTAAAATTATGAGTAAGTTTTACATCATGGAATTTAAATAAATAGCGTTAATTCATTGAACACCCTTGTACATTCCTTGTTGATACTTTGAAAGTAATACGTTTTGAAAAATAATTTTTTTATGGATTCTATTTTCCACATTCTCTCAACCATATCAAAAACCTTCTTATAATATTTGAAACCTAAGGTGTTTCCCATACCAAAGTATGTTCTTTTAAAACATGTTTTCTTGGTGATATGGGTGATTTAGAAATGATTGGGAGAGCGAAATTCCTCATTTAATATGTAAAATATGTTTCGTTCATGCCACTAAGCCAAGAATTTTGAATTCAACCGACTTTTAATATAACCAAGTAAATCCTGCAAAAAAGGAATAAAACAAATGTTAGGGTTGTGGATTCAGGCATTGAAACAACACACCATGATATTTCAAATTTAAAAATAATGATTTGAGTCCTAGATAACTTATAATCCTATTTGTTTTCAAAATAAGGATGCACTCCCATTTTATTCTCATGATTAGGTTGTAATCATGAGGCTCTCGGTCAACAGTGGACCTTCCCAAAATCTTGTGACGTCTTGTCACAAACAAAACCATCAAACTGAAAAACACATCATGCAAGAAACATAGCTTGCTGACATGTATCATTTGTCTCCTTCAAAGAAAAAAAATTCACATCATGCACGAATATCTCCATGTACTCTACATATTGGTGTACAAAACCATCAACCAAACACAAGTCGACAAAACATGCCTCTTCAAACAATGGACTCTCAAGTCAAATAATAGCTCATGTACAAATTTCCATATTTGTTGCATTTAAGTGTGTCAACATAACTCTACTTTCAACATCTTGCTTCATGCAACATGCACCATACTTTGAGTAAATGCAAAGAAATTCATGAAACATCAAAATACATGCAAGGCCTTAATTGGATAAGAAATCTAGCCATCTGTTAGCAAACCATTTCAATGGCGCTTCTTTTAGCTGCACTTCATCATGTGAATCATCTTGACCCTCATCGATTATGGAATCCTCTTTTCCATTATTTTTGTTATCTCTTTCCACCTTCTTCAAATGTTGTGGATGACTTGTTGGATACAAAGTCCAACACTTGTCCACAAGGTGACCTTTCTTATGGCAATGAGTAATAAACAATTTCGAGTTATTTTCAACATCATTTTCCTTGTCCAATGGGCCTTTGACTTTTTTCCTCATTTATTTAGAAAGTTTCAATGTGCATGGATACCTTCTTCCAACATTTATAAACATTATGATTATTCAAACCACAAAAGGAACATGTGCAAGTTATTTTATATATCTTATGTGAAATGTAAGAAATGTAAGAAATATAAAACATAATGAAACACAACATAAGAAATAGAGAACATATTGAAACACACACATAAATGTCTCTAGACAATCAACACAATTATTTTCCTAGGAAATCCTTATATGGGAGACAAGCAACCCTAAAAAGTAATGATTCTCTAGACTCCTTTTTCCCTAGGAAATCCTTATGGGAGAAAACTAACACTAAAATGTAAACATGCTCTACTCTTTTTTCTGGTATGGAAAATATGTCAGTACAAAGAAAGAGGTAATCTCTCTAGAGTTAGCTAAGACTTTTAGCGTGTAAGGTTGCTATAAAACTTAACTTCATACATTTTTCTCTCCAACTTCACACTCCTAGTTGTATTTTCAACTATGGAACAAAATACAATAACACAAAATGGAACTCTTATTCCTCCTAGTGGCCAAGTATTTAACCTAGCGTGATAGCCAACTAGGTGTAAGATTTGACTTTGTCAACCATTAACAAGGTTTGTGATTTTAGAAATTTTAGAGTATTGTTAAAATTCCACATGTAGCTAGCTTGCCATGCATGAGTAATTGGGCTAAAATGTCATTATCTCGTACCATGGTGGTCAACATGATAGGTCAACTTACTAAAGGCGTAAATTTTGAATGAACTTCGTTTGATGTTTTTCTTGCACCATTGGATATGTCTTAAAGTGTAGAATAATGGTCAAGATTTCATGCCACTAATTCAAGAATTTTAAATTCAACTGACTTTTAATATAACCAACTAAATCCTACAAAAAAAGAATAAAACAACTTATGTTAGGATTGTGGATTCAAGGATTGAAACAACACACCATGATATTTCAAATTTGAAAATAATGGTTCGAGTCCTAGGTAGCTCAGAATCATATTTGTTTTCAAAATAAGGATGCACTCCCATTTGATTCTCATGATTAGGTTTTAATCATGAGGCTCTCGCTCAAGAGTGGACCTTACCAAAATCTTGTGACGTCTTGTCACAAACAAAACCTTCAAACTGAAAACACACCATGCAAGAAACATAGTTCGTTGACATATCATTTTTCTCCTTCAAAGAAAAAAAATTCACATCATGTGAATATCTCCATATACTCTTACATATTGGTGACATACAAAACCATCAACCAAACACAAGTCGACAAAACATGCCTCTTCAAACAACTGACTCTCAAGTCAAATAATAGAGCTCATGTACAAATTTCCATATTTGTTGCATTTAAGTGTGCCAACATAACTCTACTTTCAACATCTTGCTTCATGCAACATGCACCATACTTTGAGTAAATGCAAAGAAATTCATGAAACATCAAAATAAATGCAAGGCCTTAATTGGATAATAAATCTAACCATCTGTTAGCAAACCATTTCAATGGCACTTCTTTTAGCTGCACTTCATCATGTGAATCATCTTAACCCTCATTGATTATGGAATCCTCTTTTCCATTCTTGTCGTTATCTCTTTCCACCTTCTTCAAATGTTGTGTATGACTTGTTGGATACAAAGTCCAACACTTGTCCACAAGGTGACCTTTCTTATGGCAATGAGTAATAAACAATTGCTAGTTATTTTCAACACCATTTTCCTTGTCCAATGGGCCTTTGACTTTTTGCCTCATTTATTTAGAAAGTTTCAGTGTGCATGGATATCTTCTTCCAACATTTATAAACATTATGATTATTCAAGCCACAAAAGGAACATGTGCAAGTTCTTTTATATATCTTATGTGAAATGTAAGAAATGTAATAAATATAAAAACATAATGAAACACAATGTAAGAAATAGAGAACATAATGAAACACACACATAAATATCTCTAGACAATCAACACAATTATTTTCCTAGGAAATCCTTATATGGGAGACAAGCAACCCTAAAAAGTAATGATGCTCTAGACTCCTTTTTCCCTAGGAAATCCTTATGGGAGAAAAACAACACTAAATTGTAAACATGCTCTACTCTCTTTTCTGGTATGGAAAATATGTCAGTACAAAGAAAGAGGTAATCTCTCTAGAGTTAGCTAAGACTTTTAGCGTGTAAGGTTGCTATAAAAACTTAACTTCATACATTTCTCTCTCTAACTTCACACTCCTAGTTGTATTTTCAACTATGGAACAAAATACAATAACACAAAATGGAACTCTTATTTCTCCTAGTGGCCAAGTATTTAACCTAGCGTGATAGCCAGCTAGGTGTAAGATTTGACTCTGTCAACCATTAACGAGGTTTGTGATTTTAGACCTTTTAGAGTCTTGTTAAAATTCCACATGTAGCTAGCTTGCCATGTATGAGTAATGGGGCTAAGATGTCATTCTCTCGTACCATGGTGGTCAACATGATAGGTCAACTTACTAAAGGCATAAATTTTGAATGAACTTCGTTTGATGTTTTTCTTGCACCATTGGATATATGTCTTAAAGTGTAGAATAATGGTCAATATTTCGGCACAAGGGATAATCGTTTGACCCCCAGAAATGTCATTTAATGCCTCAAAATGACTCCAAAAGGTTTTAGACCCCAATTCTCCACCCACCATTAAAATGACCCTACAAGTTGATTATTTAAGGTTTTTCACCCTATAAGCATCAAAATATATGACAAATAATATAAATTATCCAATCTAGATCATTATTTAATAATTTGTTAAAATTATGAGTAAGATATACATCATGGAATTTAAATAAATAGCGTTAATTCATTGAACACCCTTGTACATGTTCTTTGTTGATACTTTGAAAGTAATACTTTTTGAAAAATAATTTGTTTATGGATTCTATTTTCCACATTCTCTCAACCATATCAAAAACCTTCTTATCATATTTGAAATCGAAGGTCTTTCCCATACCAAAGTATGTTCTTTTAAAACATGTTTTCTTGGTGATATGGGTGATTTAGAAATGACTGGGAGAGCGAAATTCCTTGAATTTAATATGTAAAATATGTTTGGTTCATGCCACTAAGCCAAGAATTTTAAATTCAACTGAATTTTAATATAACCAACTAAATCCTGCAAAAAAAGAATAAAACAATTTATGTTAGGATTGTGGATTCAGGGATTGAAACAACACACCATGATATTTCAAATTTAAAAATAATGCTTCGAGTCCTAGGTAGCTCAGAATCCTATTTGTTTTCAAAATAACAATGCACTCCCATTTGATTCTCATGATTAGGATGTAATCATGAGGCTCTCGCTCAACAGTGGACCTTCCCAAAATCTTGTGACGTCTTGTCACAAACAAAACCATCAAACTGAAAACACATCATGCAAGAAACATAGCTCGCTAACATATCATTTTTCTCCTTCAAAGAAAAAAAATTCACATCATGTGAATATCTCCATGTACTCTTACATATTGGTGACATACAAAACCATCAACCAAACGCAAGTCAACAAAACATGCCTCTTCAAACAACTGACTCTCAAGTCAAATAATAGAGCTCATGTACAAATTTCCATATTTGTTGCATTTAAGTGTGTCAACGTAACTCTACTTTCAACATCTTGCTTCATGCAACATGCATCATACTTTGAATTTGCAAAGAAATTAATGAAACATCAAAATACATGCAAGGCCTTAATTAGATAAGAAATCTAACCATCTGTTAGCAAAATTTCTAGCTACCAAAAGTCCATATGCCAATCTACCTCCCAAGAAATACATTTAGTACACCACTGGTTAGTTTTTTGTCTTCCTATATTCTTTATCAACCTCTTCTAGTGATTCTTGAAAGGTGGATACTTAAATCCTTCCTAAAAATTTGAGCTCTAAAATGAGATTCCAAGCCTAATCTCATAAAAAGTAAGTTGGGGATGATCACATTGACTTGCTTGATGACATGTCTATGAATATTAACCACCTTGAACTATTTTTTTGCGTAGGGAAAGAGACACATTCCCATGTCTGAGCATGAAAACGTTCTTTGATATTGTTAATGCCTCTAGTGTTTACTTCTACAAGTTCTATAGGCAGATTCTGTAAAGGGCCAGGTAGCCTCTGGATCTCATCTTTTATGAAAGTTGACATATCTAGTAAATGCCCCTACAGTCAATCTCTGGAATGGATCTAAATAGAAGTTCTTCATTTTAATATCCGTAAAACACAACGACTTTAAGGTAAACTATGTACATGTGTCATTTCTCCCACAAACTAAAGTGTATAAGTAGTAAATTTTATACCAAGTGTGCTCACACCATGTAAAGAACAATTTGGTGAACTTATCATTTTTATAATATCTTTTTCGATTAAATTTAGTTTCAAACATGATCAATTATTTCTTTGAAAGTTGTGTTCTACATAATTTGTGTGCACTCAATTACAAATTGAGTTTTTGAAATCTATTTTGTGTAAATGTCGATCAATAGATATATATCATGGAGGATGAACAACGAAGATCAGTCGAATCCCATATGGAGGTTCAGGGATCGGGGAATGTTCACGGTATTTAAATATAATCGTAAATCTCCATACATGTGTACATATGGAGTTGATTTTTTTATTAACTTTGAGTTAATTTAGTTGTTAATAAGTTTCATATTTTAATTTTTAGGAGGTAAGAGGAGAAGGGTTTCAACTCCATCCATGGAGCATGGCCAAGGTTCAACCGGTCGAGATATGAGTGGTAGCAGGTTGCGGGAAGGGGGTGATATTTATTCCCCTGAAGGCCAATCAACCGCTGCTGGTTCTCAACAGGGTCATTGTGGGTCTGGTTCTCAGCAGCGTAATTCTGGGGTTGGTTCTCAGCAGGGTCATGTTGGAGATGATGTTAACCAACAACATCAAGGTTGCCATCAATTTCAATTTTTTCATTAAATTTTTACAACTTTTTTTACACGTGTTTTTCTAATATACGAAATTTTATATATATTGATGCAGAGGCTGAAAATGTTCGAGCCAGTGGTCAAAATAGACGCAGGGCAGCGCGCTACATTCAAGAAGAAAGCTGTCAACCCAACACAACTTATCCGGCTGAGATTACTGATATACCATGGGAAACGAACATAGCAGAATGCACCTTACAAAGGTGTCAAAGCCTTCATGCAAAATTGCAAAGAGATCTCGTGGCTTTGTCTCTACCTGCTAAGAGTAGACAAAGCCTCGAAATAGTTACACATTCATTGGGTGAAACGGTAAATGTGTACAAAAATTTGGGGCCAATGACTGATTCGTTTGTAGAACTGATGAGAAAGAGAAAAGAAACAGTGATAGGTCCTGATAAATGGCAGGACATAAAACAAAAAGTTACAATAGCAGAGGCCAAGTCAATGTTTAATTATAAGGAAGGGCCAAAAAGAAAAATGTTGAAGGTGCAGTATTTCAAGCACCCAGACAAAGCTGCTTATTTGTATGATCGACATCTTGCGGCCTTTGGAAGGCTTCCATGGAACGATGAGGTTCTTGTTTATTTTGCACAAATGTTTTATGCAGAATTTTTTTTGGGTATGAAACCCGACTACAATGACCTTCCTTTAGAATTTTTTGGCCCGGGGAGAGGTCGATTATATCAACGTAAGGGCGCTAAGCGAGATGTGGAGTTGCCTCGCCCTGAGCCGCCATTGGTGAGTCGACCGTTTCGAGTCGAAACCCTGCGATCAGAGATGGATGCAACTTCTCAAATAAGTCGAGAAGCAAGAGATGTTATGATCAACAATGTTCATAGCGGATTGAGTGGAGTCGATCTTTGTTTAAATCGACAAAGAGCATGTGAAAATGCACGTGCCAATTTTGTTTATCGTACAGATGAGGAGATTTACAACATGAATGTTGAAGATCTCCGAACATATGCAATAAATTGTCGCAATGGTATGCAAGACCTAATTTTTCATGAGGAAGAGGGCACCGGAACGGTATGTGTTAGTGACCTTAGGGTTTGAAATTATTTTTACATATACATGTGTACAATTTGTAATAAATACATGTGTATGTACATGTATACATTTATTTGTATGTGTACATTAATCTAACAAAAATGTATGATTATATGTTAAAACACCATTTGTAGTTCTCAGGCATGATGCGTGATGAAAATCCTAATATTACGTTCGGGACCTCTGGTTCAAACGATGCAGATGGGTCTGACCATCATGATATGTTGGCACATGTATGTTCTAGTGTTTTTTAAGTGACTCTAAAATAAATAATTGTTGCCACACATGTACATGTATGTATATATATATAATTTGATAAAATGTTTTAACGGGTACCGATTCCGTCCGATGTTTTTGGGATGGCGGTACCTTCTTATTCCTTAGGAGATATACCTTCTACTTCATTGGGAGATGAGCCACAAGTATGGACAATTTTTCACAAGTTTAATATTTATGTTTAAAAGTTATAATGGGTGAAAATGTGAAGCTGGGTTACACTTTTTGCCCTTTTTTGAGAAAAAAATTTCATTTTTTTCGGTTCTTCAACTTTCTGCAAACTATAACAATTTTTCTGTGTAGAATTTCATTTTGCTATAAAAATAAAAGTTGTGAGAAATTTTGTTAGCTTTCTATTACTTATTTTTTGAAATTTTTTTATGTAGATTTGATATGTCAACTTAGCGTTTCTTTGAGTGTGTGTTTCTTAACAATTAAAGGATTCATAAGAAGTCATGTTATGACGCAATGTTGTATTCATTGAAAATTTGTGTTTTTGAAAAAACAAAATGTGTTACAACAATCTAGACAGAGTCTATTTTTTTTTTGTCATATTTACAAAGCCAATGGATGCATATCATAATTACTAGAATTTTTTGAACTGGTCCAATACGAAAAACTGCGTGTTTTGGATATGTTTCGCGTCGCAAGAAATTTCTTAACATATAAGTTATAAACTAAAAATCTAAAAGCTACCCATTAGAGACGACGGACCAATGTAATGCCCCATAATTTTTTCAATTTGTTTTACAATATATTTTGGGAGATACAAAATTTTGATTTCACTGAATCACGACGACCCTCAGAAATTGTTTGCACCTATTTTATTAGAAAAATAATTAAAATTAATAAACGTTTATGAAATTCCATAAAAGTTATATTTCATGAAAGTAGATTCAATTCTGAAAATGCTTGTCTTGGTTCCGACAGTTAATTAACAACCTTTCATGGAGTTTAATCAGTCCAAAGTTGCAAAACCGTTTTTAGAGCCTGCTTTTGCGTAATTGGTGACGCGTTAGTTCGGCCGAACTTTTAGTCCAAGTTCGGCCAAACTATGTTTTCCGCTTAAGAGTCGTTATCTCTAACATCTTAATAGTTTGGCCGAACTTTTTAACAAAAGTTCGGCCGAACTATTGTATAACTCTCCGTCGGCCGGAAAGTTTTGTGAAGCCCCCTACTAAAAACACATTTCGCGTCAATATAAATTTCCGTGAAATGATTCACAATTTTCGCACATTTCGCACACTTCATCTCATTTTACAAAGATCTTGGTTTGGGTTCAAAAGATTTTCTTCAAAGTTTGAGTTAAAGAGCATTTCTTGGAGGTTCAAAAGCTTTTCGTCAAGGTTTGTGTTAAAGAGAATTTCTTGGAAGAAAATTGATTTTACAAAATCTTGGTTTGGGTTCAAAAGATTTTCTTCAAGGTTTGAGTTTAAGAGCATTTCTTGGAAGCAAATTGATTTTACAATTTTGGGTTTACAGAATTTTTTTGGAGGACATTTCTTGGAGGCGACGTGATTTTGGCAAAAATTGTAAAAAATTTCTTGGACGTACATTCAAAAGACATTTCTTGGAGGTATGTACGTGTTTTGAGTTAAAGTAAATCTTTTGAATTTCGTTTCATTTTTATAAGACATTTTTCTCTCGAATTTTTTAAAGTCTGTGTTTTGGATTGGAGAATGTATTTTTTACAAAAAATTTACACTGAATTTTTTTAAATTAAATCTTTTGTGATATTTTTTGTAATTGAGTTATTGTCTAATTTTTTGAAGGAAATTTTTTGAACTTCATACCCTATTATCATGGGAAATCTAAGAACTTGTGTGAGAAAATATGATCGAAAAAGAGACCCTGAGACACGTAGAGAAGAAACAGGACAATCTTGCAAAAGAAAGTTAGAAGCCCTCTCAAATATTGAGGAGGAAAATCAACCTCAAGCATAAATTGAAGCAGGTATGTAAATGTAAATATTATGATCTATTGATATATATTTAAAATTTTCCTAATGTAAAATGTGAAGCTTAATTTTTATTTGATGAACTAGTTTGAAAAATATTTTGTTTAATGTAAACACATAGAGATATTCCTCAAAATATTGAAGAAGAAAATCAACCTCAAGCAGAAATTGAAGCAGGTATGTAAATGTAAATATTATGATCTATTGATATATTTAAAATTTTTCTAATGTAAAAGGTGAAACTTAATTTTTATTTGACGAACTAATTTGAAAAATATTTTGTTTAATGTAAACAGACAGAGATACTCCTCAAAATATTGAAGAAGAAAATCAACCTCAAGCAGAAATTGAAGCGGGTATGTAAATGTAAATATTATGATCTATTGATATATTTAAAATTTTGCTAATATTTATTGACATATTTATTAATTTAGTGATTTATTGAATATGTACTATTTTTTCGAATATGTACAGATGAAATCATTATCAATAATGAGACGTAAGAAAATGTTGACACTCACACATATGGAGATAAAAATCCTGACCATGTTATACGATACCGTGTCAACTGCATTTTTAAAGATTATTTCTTAAATGAGCGAGTGACAGTTCAATCTCAAATGTTGAAAGGTCTCCTATCATCAAAGAAATTAAAAGAAGCGACGACACTATTGGGTATTCGAAAATCAACCAAAGATAAAAAAATGAAGGAATAGGTGATAAAAAATGTGAGTAGTGCTATAAAGTCAATTAAGAGATCTAGAGATAAAGATGTTTCAAATATACGTAGAGGAATACAGATGGCAATGGTTTCACCAAGTACTCAAGAAAATCGTTTGATAACATCTATGGCACGAGCACTGGGAACCTCGCGAAAAACTCTGCACAAACATCGAAAATTTCGACTGCAAATAGATGTAAATGATGAACTCACTTGTTGGAGAGCTATTTGTAGGCAACCATACAAAGATAGACTTGGAGAAGATGTTAAAAATATAATATATGAATTTTGGAAGAACAATTCGCGTGCTTCACCGACTGCAAGACATGTGATGCGAAGAAGAATAGCACGAAATCAATACGAAGAACATGAAAAACATCTCTTGGAAACCACTCAAATAGAGTTATTCAACAAGTTCAAAGAAGAGAATCGTCAAATTCAAGTTTCACTCAGTGTTTTTGTTCAACAAAAACCATGGTATGTAAAACCTATCACCGTACGCGACACTTGTTGTTGTCGTTATCATGTGGAATTTGAGTTATATTATGACACATTCCTTGATTTCAGTAGAACATTATGGAAGGATTCACCTCCTCCTTCCACTATCTGTGAATTCATATCTCAAATTCTATGTGAAAGAGAAATCGATGAACTATTTTACAAAAAGAGATGTGTTGGTGGTAAAAAATGCAATGATTGTGGAAATTTGACTAAATAGAAAAAAAAATATCGTATTGATATAAATGATCAATCATTGTCCAACATGAAAGTGAAATGGAAGAGATATGAATATATCGGTACATCGATTCAAGATGAAAATAGTGTTAAAAGAATCGAATTACGAGAAGACGAAATTTTTCTGATAGACTTTTTGAGAAAGTTTGAGGCAGAAATTTACAAATACACCAAACATTCCCATAGAGCTCGATGGCAAGACTTGCAATTCAAAAAATATTGTGAAGTTTTTCCACAGGGACCATTTTGTCAGTGATTGATTTTGCAGAAAACTACACATTTGTTCCACAAAAAGAAATTCAGAGTGAATACTATCACTCTGACCAAGTCTCCATGCTCGTCCATATTATATATAGACATGCTGAACAAAATGTTGATCATATAGAAAGCACGAGTGAAAATCGACATATCATTAAAGAATATCACTTTTATATCAGTGACGATCGTACACATGATACATGTTTTGTACAACATTGTTTTGGAAGAATTTATGATTCATTGAAAAATTGTGGAATAACATTCAATGAACATTGGATATGGTTAGACGGATGCGCAGGTCAATTCAAATCTGCATGATCATTCTTTTGGTTGTGTTGTCTTCATAAGAAAACCTGCATTAAACATTGTTGGAATTTCTTTGAGACTGGCCATGAAAAAGGAGAACATGATGGTGCAGGAGCATGCATAAAACGAGTACTTCGAAGATATCAAATGAACCACTCTGCACGCCGACTTGTGAATGCTGAAGAAGTTGTTCAATGGTGCATCACTACTCTAAGCCATGAAATTAACCCATCAAGAGAAGTGCGAAGGTACATTCAATTTAATTTCTATTGGAAATCTAATTTTAAACATTATACATTTATCATGCAATGATTATTTTTAATTGTATTTTGATATCATATTTACAAATTATTTTTCTAATTTTCCATATAAAGGTTTTTCTGGCATATTGGAATCGGAGACGTAGATAGATCAAGTGGAAATGACATTGAAACAATAAAAGGGACTCGAAAATTGCATTCAATTCAAACAAAGTTGTCCACAAATGTGTTTGCATTGGATAAAAGAAAATATTCTTGTTTTTGTGATGTTTGCATAGACAACACAAAATCCAATGACGTTTGTGAAAACAAAATGTGCGTGAACGATTGGAAACATACAGAGCTAAATACAAAGGGAAAAATCTCTGTTGCAATGTTTGAAGAAATGCAATCAACGGAAAGTACAATATCATCCGATGGTGATCGAGTTTCTGATCTTGTTAGAGAAGGTAACATTTGAATTACTTTCTAATGATTTAAAGATCTAGAAATAAATTTAAATATGCATAATTAAATGTTAAATTTTTATTTTATTGTGTAGGAGATGTTTTTTCTGTAATTGCACCTATTGACAATGATGAAAATGTGAAGTATTATTTGATGCATTGCACTGAACGAAAAATGAAATTATTACAAGACTATAATGATCACGGATTTCAGTATGACAGAGGGTCTATTATACTGAAAGGTTATTTTTTTAGACAAACTCATCAAAGTGGAGACTTTGTTTACTTTGAAGACTATGAACCTGATTCCATAAGTTGTCAATATAGTCACTTGGTGTGTGCAGCACGCATAAAGTTGATAGAAGTTCAATCAAAGAAAAAATCGAAAATTAAAAAATGGAAAATGTCAAAATCCGATCATGAACGGATTATTGAAGATGGAATTCCATTAGAATTTTTTTGAGTGAAGTGTCCAACAATTTATTATCTTTGGATTAAATATGTTTTAGAACTTCCGGTACTCAACTAAAAATTGAGCTGCTTATGTTATTTGTGGTTTGCACATGTTACAAATTGTTTGGGTACAAGCACGTGCTCTAGTATCAACTGAAAGTAGTTTTTCTATACATGTGCATTGATGAAAAATGTTATATGTATTGGATATATATATATATACATTCTAGAATGAAATTAATTGTTCTTGTATATTAATTGTTCTTGTATATGTTTTCCGAACATATGGTACAAATTATTTCACTTTATTTTGTAAGGTCAGATTCGGTCCCCATATGGCCTAGCCTCCAAGGGACGAGATAACAAGTGGTTGTCCCCACTTGCCCGAATCTCAGCTTTTAAGTACAATTTTACTGTTTATGGTAGGCATCTTACATTATGTCCTAGCCAAGGATATATTCTCTTTGTTTCAAGTTTCTGGTAAAAGTTGTCACCGAATGACCTACTAGGATATTATAAATACTAGCTTTGTAAAATCATTTGGCATTCGGAAAAATTCGTAAGTCTTAGACTGTCAATCAATTTAAAGTATCATTAACCCTAGGGAGTGTAAAATATTCAATGTAGGTTGGTGACGATGCTCACTCCTAGCTTGAAGCAGCTCCAATGACCAATTCTTTAATGAATTCCAATGCAGTAGACCAAAGTTGGTGACCCACTTGGTTTTTCACCCAAGAAATTCCAAGGTACTCTTCTTACCTTTGGCCCCCAAAGGTACAATGGAATTATAGGAAGGTGAAGAATTTTTTTTTCACTGATAGGAATTTGGTCACATCCCTTATCTCCCCTTATCAAAAAGTTCCTATCTAGTGTACATTATCCAACATGTACTCAAGATCACTATTTCGTAATTAGAATATCACAATATCATAAGTTCTCACAAAAATACATGGAATGCCATTACGACACTCATCTAACAATGGGGAGCTCAAAACCTAGAAAGCTCCTCATCCCCTTAATAATAATGTGTTTAATTTAGTCTTTTAGGTGAGGATTAGGTGTGAATCTTGTTTTCACATACAAAAATAATTAATTGTTTAATTCCATAAATTTGATTATTCACCAAAATACATGTCATATCCACTATTTGTCTCTCCTACAAATTCCCATTATTTTATTAAAATATATGATTTTATCTCACCCAACTATCACATGTTCCTAAATTTACTCCTAATTGTTCCCTATGCCCTAAATCTACTCCTAATTGTTCCCTATGCTGTTTTTCCCTTACTTATTTTTAGAAAGTTATTTTCATAGATCCATCATAACTATGGATCTATCAAGCGTCGATAGGGATCAAATATCTAGAGGTGCAAACCTCTTTTTTGAGTGCAAAACTTGAAGAAAGGTTTGCACCTCAAGAGATTTGATCCCTCTCGGCGCTTGATAGATCCGTAGTTAAGATGGATCTAAGTTCGTTTCAGTCGTGTGCAACCAAGGCAAAATTATCGATAATATGAGAAACATATGATTAATTTTATCAATAATATGTAAATACATCTAATATTAATATAACCATTTTAAATATGCTAAATATGTAAATGAGATTTATCAAGTCATTTTAATTTTAAATTTTCTTAGTTACCTCAATTTGTTGAGATGATAAATATTGTAGAATAACTTTAATAATGGAAAATGATCAAATAAAATTTTTGAATGACAATGTAATAATATTGAATGATAGAATGTGAATAATTAGAATGTAATCAATTACAAATAGCATTTATTGTGATCAATCTTAAACTATTCTCTTCTTCTATTCTTATTGTCACCCTTATTAGTTTTGTCATCTTTCCGTATCAATTATATTAAAAATAAAGTAAAAATCATAAATCATAAACCATTTAAATATTTAGCTCGAACTCTTGTAGTAAACACCATACCTCAAGTCTCTCTTGCTCTCCAATATTATTAGGTTTAATTATTATAACACAAAAATCGTTCTACATTGTCAATAATTTTCTGCGCTTACACTAAAATCAATGAACACTATTAATCCAATGACTTTAAAAGTAATGTACCATCATACATGCAATTATAGAAACCATCCAAAACTTTAAGTTTTAAAACCATTTTGATTATATATTGTGCAACATTAAAACATTAAGCATTTAAAGTTCATTAAATATCACATGCAAAATGTAGATTGAAACCATCAGATGACAACATTACTTCACATTCACATGCCAAAAGTACTAAAACCATCCAAAAATTAAATAAAACAAATTATATAATAACAATGTAGTAAAATATGTCCAAAAATTGTAAATCTCACTTGAGTATCAAACTGTATCAAGTTTAACAAATTTTAAAACCATCTAAATTTTGAAATCAAATCTACTGTAACTCATGTCCATCAAATGGAGGATCTAGCGTCTGGGTCTCAGTCTGTGCCCTATCCTGTGAATAGGAAACCTACATACACAATGCACATGTACTTGTTTTAAAAATGAATGAGAATATATATATCTAGAACTTCATGTAAAAAAAAAAATATAACAAAAAAATCATGCAATACCTCGTAAGGTTCCCTCTCCATTTGATGAACAGATTCTGCCATAGAAACATCTGCAGTGGTAAACAGTACAATATACATGTACAGTTAAATATATATATATATATATATATATATATATATATATATAAATTAAAAACTTTCAAATGAAAATGCACGTGTACATATATAAACTTATTTTCAATAATATTAAAAAAAAGAACTAAAGACAACTTGTTCAAATGCTGTGGATGTTCCTATCTCCGTCGCTAGAGTCCCTGGATTAAAAAAATATTCTATAGGAACCTAAATTCAAAAAATTTTAAACAACTCAAAATATAGATCTCTCTCTCTCTATATATCTCAATTTTTAATGGAACTTTTTGAGGTAACATAAATTTTGAACTTGTTAAAAATTGTCCATACTTGTGGCACTTCTCCCAATGAAGTAGAAGGTATATCTCCTAAGGAAGAAGAAGGTACCGCCATCCCAAAAACATCAGACGGAATCGGTACCTGTTAAAACATTTTATCAAATTATATATATACATACATGTACATGTGTGGCAACAATTATTTATTTTAAAGTCACTTAAAAAACACTAACATACATGTGCCAACATATCATGATGGTCAGACCCAGCTGCATCGTTTGAGCCAGAGGTCCCGAACGTAATATTAACATTTTCATCACGCATCATGCCTGAGAACTGCAAATGGTGTTTTAACATATAATCATACATTTTTCTTAGATTAATGTACACATACAAATAAATGTATACATGTGTACATACACATGTATTTATTACAAATTGTACACATGTATATGTAAATATAATTTCAAACCCTAAGGTCACTAACACATACCGTTCCGGTGCCCTCTTCCTCACGAAAAATTAGGTCTTGCAAACCATTGCGACAATTTATTGCATATGTTCGGAGATCTTCAACATTCATGTTGTAAATATCTTCATCTGTACGATAAACAAAATTGGCACGTGCATTTTCACGTGCTCTTTGTCGATTTAAACAAATATCGACTCCACTCAATCCGCTATGAATATTGTCGATCATAACATCTCTTGCTTCACGACTTATTTGAGAAGTCGCATCCATCTCTGATCGCAGGGTTTCGACTCGAAACGGTCGACTCACCAATGGCGGCTCAGGGCGAGGCAACTCCACATCTCTCTTAGCGCCCTTACATTGATATAATCGACCTCTCCCCAGGCCAAAAAATTCTGAAGGAAGGTCATTGTAGTCAGGTTTCATACCCAAAAAAAATTCTGCATAAAACATTTGTGCAAAATAAACAGGAACCTCATCGTTCCATGGAAGCCTTCCAAAGGCTGCAAGATGTCGATCATACAAATAAGTAGCTTTGTCTGGGTGCTTGAAATATTGCACCTTCAACATTTTTCTTTTTGGCCCTTCCTTATAATTAAACATTGACTTGGCATCTGCTCTTGTAACTCTTTGTTTTATGTCCTGCCATTTATCGGGACCTATCACTGTTTCTTTTCTCTTTCTCATCAGTTCTACAAATGAATCAGTCGTTGGCCCCAAATTTATGTACACTTTTACCATTTCACCCAATGAATTTGTAACTATTTCAAGGATTTGTCTACTCTCAGCAGGTAGAGACAAAGCCTCGAGATCTCTTTGCAATTTTGCATGAAGGCTTTGACACCTTTGTAAGGTGCATTCCACCATGTTCGTTTCCCATGGTATATCAGTAATCTCAGCCAGATAAGTTGTGTTGGGTTGACAGCCTTATTCTTGAATGTAGTGCGCTGCCCTGTGTCTATTTTGACCACTGGCTTGAACATTTTCAGCCTCTGCATCAATATATATAAAATTTCGTATATTAGAAAAAACACGTGTAAAAAAAGTTGCACAAATTTAATGAAAAAATATTGAAATTGATGTCAACCTTGATGTTGTTGGTTAACATCATCTCCAACATGACCCTGCTGAGAACCAACCCCAGAATGACGTTGTTGAGAACCAGACCCACAGTGACCCTGTTGAGAACCGACAGCCGTTGATTAGCCTTCGGGGGAATAAATATCACCCCCTTCCCGCAACCTGCTACCACTCATACCTCGACCGGTTGCACCTTGGCCACGCTCCATGGATGGAGTAGAAACCCTTCTCCTCTTGCCTCCTAAAAATTAAAATATGAAACTTATTAACAACTAATTTCACTCACAAAGTTAATAAAAAAATCAATTCCATATGTACACACATGTATGGAGATTTAAGATTATATTTAAATACCGTGAACATCCTTCGATCCCTGAACCTCCATATGGGATTCGACTGATCTTCATCGTTCATCCTCCATGATATATATCTATTGGTCGACATTCACAAAATAAATTTCAAAAAATCAATTTGTAATTTAGTGTACACAAATTATGTAGAACACAACTTTCAAAGCAATAATTTATCATGTGTGAAAATAAATTTAATCGAAAAAGATATTATAAAAATGATAAGTTCACCAAATTGCGCTTTACATGGTGGGAGCACACTTGGTATAAAATTTACTACTTAAATACACTTTAGTTTGTGGAAGAAATGACATGTACATAGTTTACCTTAAAGTTGTTGTGTTTTACGGATATTAAAATGAAGAACTTCTATTTAGATCCATTTCAGAGATTGACTGTAGGGGCATTTACTAGATATGTCACCTTTCATAAAAAATGAGATCCAGAGGCTACCTGGCCCTTTACAGACTCTGCATATAGAACTTGTAGAAGTAAACACTAGAGGCATTAAAAATATCAAAGAACATTTTCATGCTCAGACATGGGAATGTGTCTCTTTCCCTACGCAAAAAAATAGTTCAAGGTAGTTAATATTCATAGACATGTCATCAAGAAAGTTAATGTGATCATCCCCAACTTACTTTTTATGAAATTAGGCTTGGAATCCTCTACAACCTGGTGGATGGAGTTGAATGGGAACTAGGTTGAATGGTTAGATTTGAATGGTTAGATTTCTTATCTAATTAAGGCCTTGAATGTATTTTGATGTTTCATGAATTTATTTGCAAATTCAAAGTATAGTGCATGTTGCATGAAGCAAGATGTTGAAAGTAGAGTTACGTTGACACACTTAAATGCAACAAATATGGAAATTTGTACCTGAGCTCTACTATTTGACTTGAGAGTCAGTTGTTTGAAGACGCATGTTTTGTCAATTTATGTTTGGTTGATGTTTTTGTACACCAATATGCAAGAGTACATGGAGATATTCACATGATGTGAATTTTTTTTCTTTGAAGGAGAAAAATGATATGTCAGCGAGCTATGTTTCTTGCATGATGTGTTTTCAGTTTGATGATTTTGTTTGTGACAAGACATCACAAGATTTTGGGAAGGTCCACTCTTGAGTGAGAGCCTCATGATTACAACCTAATCATGAGAATCAAATGAGAGTGCATCCTTATTTTGAAAACAAATAGGATTCTAAGCTACCTAGGACTCAAACCATCATTTTTAAATTTGGAATATCATGGTGTGTTGTTTCAATGCCTGAATCCACAACCCTAACATAAATTGTTTTATTCTTTTTTTGCAGGATTTAGTTGGTTAAATATTAAAAGTCAGTTGAATTTAAAATTCTTGGCTTAATGTCATGAACCAAACATATTGTACATATTAAATGAGGAATTTCGCTCTCCCAATCATTTCTAAATCACCCATATCACCAAGAAAACATGTTTTAAAAGAACATACTTTGGTATGGGAAAGACCTTATGTTTCAAATATTATAAGACTGGATAATTATATATTATTTTTCATATTATGTTTTGATGCTTATAGAGTGAAAAGACTGAAAGAATCAACTTGTAGGGTCATTTTAATGGTGGGTGGAGAATTGGGGCCACTAGGAGGAATAAGAGTTCCATTTTGTGTTATTGTATTTTGTTCCATAGTTGAAAATACAACTAGGAGTGTGAAGTTAGAGAGAAAAATGTATGAAGTTAAATTTTTATAGCAACCTTACACACTATTTAAGTCTTAGCTAACTCTAGAGAGATTACCTCTTTCATTGTACTCACATATTTTCCATACCAGAAAAGAGAGAGTAGAGCATGTTTACATTTTAGTGTTGTTTTTCTCCCATAAGGATTTCCTAGGGAAAAAGGAGTCTAGAGCATCATTACTTTTTAGGGTTGCTCGTCTCCCATAAGGATTTCCTAGGAAAATAATTGTGTTGATTGTCTAGAGATATGGATGTGTGTGTTTCATTATGTTCTCTATTTCTTATGTTGTGTTTCATTATGTTTTATATTTCTTACATTTATGCCCTCCTATTTTTCTTTCCAATCAAGGTTTATAAAATAACATGAGAAGCAACATGAGACTTGGAACAATCATTTTCATTATCTATATGGAAGGCAAGAAGGATTATATACCCTTAAGCTTAAACTTAGTTTGTCAATTTTTATCATATATTTTTTGGTAAGGGTAAATAGTTTTTATCTATAGTACAAGTCATGAGTTCCCCAATTTTACCTTATATGTAAAGCATGATTCTAGGATTACTACAATTTGTACTTGGTTTTTTATTGTGATGATGCCCTGTCTCAATCTAGACATAAGTGATGATGGTCTTCTCCAAATCAACTCATGTATCCTCATTAAATTTATACAAACATTTCAAGTTCATATGTTCTTTCATAAAATTCTAGGAATATTAGAAGAATCAATAAATAGTGAGATAACCATCTCAATATGCCCCCCATAATTCATTTTATAAGAGATAAATTTGTAAAATCCCTTTCGGTAATAATGGTCGTTATTAATTAATTAAAAAACATAATATATAATAAAAAATTGACAAATAAAATTTTTGATGAAAATGTGCTATGAAAGTAAAGGTTTAAAGGAAAACATGTACAAGGCATAGTTGAGTACAAGGCATAGTTGAGCCAAATTATTATCTATTTATTGAACTAGAAAGGACATATAATTATTACACATGTTTAATTTATATTCAAATGCTTATTTGATTTATCTCCTATAGCTTAATGTATTATGCTAGATATATAATTTAAGTTGAAGGCCCATGAGATAAATATGACTTCTATGTGACATTTGTATTGAATCAATTATTTGTTGTGTTATATGAACATAATTGGTACGCATATCTAAAGAGTCCAAATGCTCATTCAAGACCATATGTAATTTCCTCATCTAACTTAGCCAGGGATTTGCAATACTATATTTGAGTTGGCTAGCTCCATTTCAAGATATTATGGTTATCCAACAGGGGATATAAAAAATGAAAAGAAGGATATTGAACTGTAGGTTATCCAAGTTGGACATAGAACCAGTGGAGAAACCGAAGGAAAAACTATGTTTCCAAGTCAAACCTTTGTAGGGGTTCCAGTACTTGAGAGTAAAATCTAGTTTGCGGCTGTTAAATTCTAACTGTACTGGTAATTGTGCTAGGGGGGAGAAATAGGATGTAATTTCCTCTTCTCACGGTTGGGAGTCTTGTTTTTCATGTGGATTCAACCAAACATATTGTACATATTAAATGAGGACATAATTATTACACATGTTTAATATACATGAACAAATGCTTCTTTGATTTATCTCCTATAGCTTAATGTATTATGCTAGATATATAATTTAAGTTGAAGGCCCATGAGATAAATGACTTCTATGTGACATTTGTATTGAATCATCAATTTGTTGTGTTATATGAAAATAATTGGTACGCATATCTAATTTACATTACTAATATGTCATGCTTCTTTAATTTATCTTTTATAGATGATCGGAGCATCCCTTTTTAATCTATCCCTTTTGACTTCGGGTATGTGGGAAATATTCATCTGCATATTTTTCTATCATAAAGCAGTGAGTAAAATTGTATTCCATTTGTGTCAATGTTAAGGTTAAGCACATGGATTAAAGTTTTATATATATTACATGAGGAGGCTATGTATTACATATGGTCTTGAATGAGTTTTTAGACTCTTTAGATATATATCTAAAGAGTCCAAATGCTCATTCAAGACCATATGTAATCCTCATCTAACTTCACCAGGGATTTGCAATACTATATTTGAGTTGGCTAGCTCCATTTCAAGATATTATGGTTATCCAAGAGGGGATATAAAAATGAAAAGAAGGATATTGAACTGTAGGTTATCCAAGTTGGACATAGAACCAGTGGAGAAACCTAAGGAAAAACTATGTTTCCAGGTCGAACCTTTGTAGAGGTTCTAGTACCTGAGAGTAAAATCCAGTTTGGGGCTGTTAAATTCTAACTGTACTGGTAATTGTGCTAGGGGGGAGAAATAGGATGTAATTTCCTCTTCTCACGGTTGGGAGTCTTGTTTTTCATGTGGATTCAACCAAACATATTGTACATATTAAATGACGAATTTCGCTCTCCCAATCATTTCTAAATCACCTATATCACCAAGAAAACATTTTTTAAAAGAACATACTTTAGTATGGGAAAGACCTTAGGTTTCAAATATTACAAGAAGGTTTTTGATATCGTTGAGAGAATGTGGAAAATAGAATCCATAAACAAATTATTTTTCAAAACGTATTACTTTCAAAGTATCACCAAGGAATGTACAAGGGTGTTCAATGAATTAACACTATTTATTTAAATTCCATGATGTTTATATTACTCGTAATTTTAACAAATTATTAAATAATGATCTAGATTGGATAATTATATTATTTGTCATATATTTTGATGCTTATAGAGTGAAAAAACTGAAATAATCAACTTGTAGGGTAATTTTGATGGGGGGTGGAGAATTCGGGTCTAAAACCTTTTGGAGTCATTTTGAGGTATTAAATGACATTTCTGGGGGTCAAACGATTATCCCTTGTGCTGAAATATTGACCATTATTCTACACTTAAGGAAATATATCCAATGCTACAAGAAAAACATCAAATGAAGTTCATTCAAAATTTATGCCTTTAGTAAGTTGACCTATCATGTTGACCACCATGGTACGAGAGAATGACATTTTAGCCCCATTACTCATGCATGGAAAGCTAGCTACATGCGGAATTTTAACAAGACTCTAAAAGGTCTAAAATAACAAACCTCGTTAATGGTTAACGAAGTCAAATCTTACACCTAGTTAGCTATCACGCTATGTTAAATACTTGGCCACTAGGGGTAAATGTTTTTTATCTATAGTACAAGTCATGAGTTCCCCAATTTTACCTCATGTAAAGCATGATTCTAGGATTACTACAATTTGTACTTGGTTTTTTATTGTGATGATGCCCTGTCTCAATCACTTGGCCATCTCTTGATGGGTAGTTAAATCTTTATAATAATACTTAATTAAAATTTATATCTATTTGTATTATGTGAAATTATGTAAAAAATGGTATACTACTTTTCATAAAATTGGGTTGATTTTATTATATATTTCAATGAAATTTGATTAAATATGTTTTCTTTAAAAGGATCTAACAATTTTGGTAAGGTGTGCATTTGCAATTTTGTGTGGCTCTCTATCAACCTTCACTTAATCATTTCTAGAAAAAATCTACTTGCTCATTCGTATACCCACTTTCTATTCAAATGCATGAGTTTTTAACTCTCGGTAACTATGTTTTTCCACGCAAGAAAATTATGTCATATAATACATTATGTCACATAAATTTACATAAAAAAAATACATCTCCAACATTCTTAAACAAAAATTATTTTACTAATATATAATTTTAAATATTTAATATTCTTATAAAATTTCATCAATTATTTAATCATTCCAATTAAAATTAATCATGGATGTGTATTTGTTTTTTGTTTTATATTTATCTTAACGCCAAATTAAAAGTTTCCTTAAAAGTATTTTTTTTTTTATATCCTAAAAAACTAGACTTAGATCAATGATTAAAACATTATCTTGATTATGATATATGATATATTTATTTTATATTTATATGAGAAGTTTTCGTAAAAGTATTCTGTGTATATCCCAAAATAATATATTTAGATAAAATTATTAAGACAATATATTGCCTATCAATATGATGAGCTATATGATATATTTGTTTTATATTTATGAGAAGTTTCCATAAAAGTATTCTTTGTATATCCGAAAATACTATATTTAGATCAAATTATTAAGACAATATATTGCCTATCAATGTGATTAGCGATTAGCTATGGCATGTGGCAAACACATTACTTTAAATGGAAAACCTTCCCTTCGTTCTATGAAGTGATGGTGATGCTTGTTGATTACATTTGGCCAACGCTAGCTTTCAAACAAATCAGTTAAAAATTAAGATTTATATGGTGAGGTTTTTCTTTTGATAAAACCAATTCTTTTTTGTGGAGTGAGGAAAATACTTTTGGCATGTGTGGCTTCGAGGAATTTTAGGGAAACCATGTGTGGAAAGGGACCTACTGTTAAACTTCCACCATATCCCAACCGACATAAAAAGTGCCATGATTAAATACAATCTTTTCATATAAATGTTAGCAAGCCTTCCAAAACAGCTCATAGCTGGGTTGGTGGGGTATCACTGAACCCTATCAGAGAGTGTGGACCCTCTTAATGATGCAGGGTGAAACCTTTGGATTATTTGTGTACAAATGGTAAAAATTAAATTCATTGCAAGTTCAAGCATAGAATGTAGTTGAGATTGGTATTCTTCTATATATTTAGAATCGCTATTCTCCCTATAGAGAAGCCTAGAAGAGGAATAGGACTACTTAGGTGTCCATGAAAAGGAACGATAAAGGGTAGTGTCACAATCTCAATGATCCTAGGTAAACTAAAATGAAATTATTTATTGGAAGTATCATGACCTAAAGTTGACCAATAATAATATAAACATCGCTGTATCTCAACAGGAATGAAAAGGCCAAGGGAAAAATTGCATGTGCTCATGCTAGCTCATTCAGCGTACCAATTTCTAGATATCAATATTTTATCCATATCCAACTGCCTGCCAACCATTACAAAAGGCTTCTTGGACACTCCTGATTCTTCAGGCTTTACCAGACCATTTGTTGGCACAGACTTGTTGGGTGCATATTGAAAGGTATAAGCTTTTAAGTACAGTTAATTTGCTCCCTTTCAGGCTCTATTTATGACAGTTTGCTATGAGACAAAGGATATCTGTTGCCATAACTCTAGTGGGCTTTCTTCTGAGCTTCTTTTCGCTGTATTTTCGGGTTCAGAATGTACCCACAAACCCGTTATTATGAAAAGGAAATTTACAGTGCCAGTGTGAGATGGAGATGATGTTACTATTTGCAGAAGTTTGTAGCCATTCATTAATTACTTTCTAGGGTTCTGATCATTATAAAATAAGCTTTTAGGCCATTGCCTATGCATTGCAATCTGTTGTGTGGAGTTAGATTCTAATATTTTCAAAAGCATTTCTGTTTTGGATACTTATTCTAATAACATATGCACATATAGATACTGTGATAGATGCAAGTAATAGCTGGGAATAAATCTAAACCATAAACCATAAAAACGTTTCCGCCCAGAAATCAATTCAAAAATAATCTACAGAAGACGTGATTCAATGTATTTTTCAAAATCTAGATGATGCAAAGAAATTCATTACAGAGTTATCTATTATTGGCAAGGGACAACGCAACATATTATGGACTTTATATGAGTGCAACAAACAATGCCATTATACAGTGTTGAGTTCTATCATATTCATCCTGCAAGCCATGGAAGAAAATGCAATCCTCTAATGTTATCAATGAGAAAAAAATGACAGTAACAATTATAATCCCTTGAAAATGATGATAATATAATATCATACAATGCATACAAAGAAGAAATTGCAGTTGGACGTAGAAGAGAAGGCAGCAATCAACCATGGTGGTAGAGGGAACACAACCATGGTGGTAGAGGGAACACCAACCATGAACGTGGAAGCTAATAGGACAAAAAAACACAGAGATAAATGGTTAAAGTCATAAAAATTGTGTTTCGAACCATGGCACTGGAAAGATCTATAGGGGATGAGCACATTGTGCATCTCACTACAAGTGTTAGAGATAATGAAACAAAAAATAAGAAGAGGCCATTAATGTTTGTAGTGAATATTTTGGGAGTATGATTCCATTGGCAGGGATATTTCAATGCGTTTAGAGCCAGCTATAGGAGTGTTAAACCAGAATCATTTCAGCTTGTAGACCTAAGCATTAGAACAGAGAATATTTTGGGTGCGTTAATATGTTGGAAGGATTCTCTGCGTTACAAATGTTGGGCTAGTAGACAGAATCTTCATCATAATATTCTGAATGAAATACGTAATGCAGTGGCCATTATGAAATTATGAACGCAGTATGTTATCAAAATAATAATGTAACGGTAGTGCGTTATTGGTATGATCAGAATAAGTAACAAGCATTATTGGCATCATGGAATAATACAAATCAAATTATAACACATATATATAATAGTAGAGTGATATTATAATCATAGAAATAGAACGTATGGTGCAATGATTTAGGACGCAGTGGAATTTCTATTCGAGCCTTACCCACGCGGACGGCAGCAGCAACAAGGCGTCGGCAGCAGCAACAGGGCGGCGACAGCAGCACCAGGGCGTCAGCAGCAGCAACAGTGCGAACACGATAGAAACGCAATAGTAACGCGCGAAAAATGAAACAGTAAACCATACAAACTCGCGGGTGATTTATTTATAGAAAATAGTTCAGCCGACCTATTTTAAAAGTAAAACTTCGGCCGAACTCATAGTTCAGCCGAAGTTTTCTAGTAGTTCCGCCGAACTTTAATTGTCGATTTTCCAAACTCCGGTAAAAATTCTGTTTGCCAGCGCCGTCAGTGTGCCGTCATTATTAATGGAATCTAGAGTTCAGCCGAAATTTCTAATAGAGTTCGGCCGAACTTTGTAAGAGTTCGGCTGAACTTCTGAAAATGTTCTGCCGAACTATTGTTGGAAAAAAATTTCGGGCCCCGATTCTCACAAAAGTGTAACCCAGCTTCACATTTCCGCCCATATATATATATATATATATATATATATATATATATATATATATATATATATATATATATATATATATATATATATATATATATATATATATATATATATCTTAATTTTTAATGGAACTTTTTGAGGTAGAATATATATATATATATATATATATATATATATATATATATATATATATATATATTCTACCTCAAAAAGTTCCATTAAAAATTGAGATATATATATATATATATATATATATATAGAGAGAGAGAGAGAGAGAGAGAGAGATCTATATTTTGAGTTATTTAAAATTTTTTGAATTTAGGTTCCTATAGAAGATTTCTTTAATCCGGGGACTCTAGCGACGGAGATAGGAACATCCACAGCATTTGAACAAGTTGTCTTTAGTTCCTTTTTTTAATATTATTAAAAATAAGTTTATATATGTACACGTGCATTTTCATTTGAAAGTTTTTAATTTATATAAATTATATATATATATATATATATATATATATATATTTAACTGTACATGTATATTGTACAGTTTACCACTGAAGATGTTTCTATGGCAGAACCTGTTCATCAAATGGAGAGGGAACCTTACGAGGTATTGCATGATTTTTTTGTTATATTTTGTTTTTTACATGAAGTTCTAGATATATATATTCTCATTCATTTTTAAAACTTCAAATTTTAAAGTTCAAGTACATGTGAATTGTGTATGTAGGTTTCCTATTCACAGGATAGGGCGCGAACTGAGACCCAGACGCTAGATCCTCCATTTGATGGACATGATTTACAGTAGATTTGATTTCAAAATTTAGATGGTTTTAAAATTTTTTAAACTTGATACAGTTTGATACTCAAGTGAGATTTACAATTTTTGGACATATTTTATTACAATGTTATTATATAATTTGTTTTATTTAATTTTTGGATGGTTTTAGTACTTTTGGCATGTGAACGTGAAGTAATGTTGTCATCTGAATTACATTTGGCATGTGATGTTTAATGTTAAATGTTTTTGTTGGATAGTTGAATTATAATTGGCATGGCATGTGAAGTTTTTAAAACTACATGAATGATAGAATGTGAACCTACATTTGCACATGTGGTAAATTGAAATGTTACTTGTAACAAGACAATCCCCATTGATTTCATTGTATATGTTGATTTCTGATTTGATATAATTTCATGTATGATGGTACATTACTTGTAAAATCATTGGATTAATAGTGTTCATTGATTTCAGTGTAAGCGCAAAAAATTATTGACAATGTAGAACGATTTTTGTGTTATAATAATTAAACCTAATAATATTGGAGAGCAAGAGAGACTTGAGGTATGGTGTTTACTACAAGAGTTCGAGCTAAATATTTAAATGGTTTATGATTTATGAT
The DNA here is from genome assembly GCA_034641835.2 of Pinus albicaulis. Taxonomy (NCBI): domain Eukaryota; kingdom Viridiplantae; phylum Streptophyta; class Pinopsida; order Pinales; family Pinaceae; genus Pinus; species Pinus albicaulis. Next base: position 1,012,023,372 of record CM076577.1, on the reverse strand, counting down.
TTTTAGTTTCTTTTTAATATAATCGATACAGAAAGATGACAAAACTAATAAGGGTGACAATAAGAATAGAAGAAGAAAATAGTTTAAGATTGATCACAATAAATGCTATTTGTAATTGATTACATTCTAATTGCTATTTGTAATTGATTACATTCTAATTATTCACATTCTATCATTCAATATTATTACATTGTTACTTTGCATTCACAAATTTTATTTGATCATTTTCCATTATTAAAGTTATTCTACAATATTTATCATCTCAACAAATTGAGGTAACTAAGAAAATTTAAAATTAAAATGACTTGATAAATCTCAAACATATTTAGCATATTTAAAATGGTTATATTAATATTAGATGTATTTACATATTATTGATAAAATTAATCATATGTTTCTCATATTATCGATAGTTTTTCCTTAGTTGCACACAACTGAAACCAACTTAGATCCATCTTAACTACGGATCTATCAAGCGCCGAGAGGGATCAAATCTCTTGAGGTGAAAAACTTTCTTCAAGTTTTGCACTCAAAAAAGAGGTTTGCACCTCTAGATATTTGATCCCTCTTGGTGCTCTATAGATCCATAGTTATGATGGATCTAGGAAAATAACTTTCTAAAAATAAGTAAGGGAAAAGCAGCATAGGGAACAATTAGGAGTAGATTTAGGGCATAGGGAACAATTAGGAGTAAATTTAGGAACATGTGATAGTTGGGCGAGATAAAATCATATATTTTAATAAAATAATGGGAATTTGTAGGAGAGACAAATAGTGGATATGACATGTATTTTGGTGAATAATCAAATTTATGGAATTAAACAATTAATTATTTTTGTAAGTGAAAACAAGATTCACACCTAATCCTCACCTAAAATACTAAATTAAACACATTATTATTAAGGGGACGAGGAGCTTTCTAGGTTTTGAGCTCCCCATTGTTAGATAAGTGTCATAATGGCATTCCATGTATTTTTGTGAGAACTTATGATATTGTGATATTCTAATTACGAAATAGTTATCTTGAGTACATGCTGGATAATGTAGTAGATAGGAAATTTTTGATAAGGGGAAACAAGGGATGTGACCAAATTCCTATCAGTGAAAAAAAAATTCTTCACCTTCCTATAATTCCATTGTAGCTTTGGGGGCCAAAGGTAAGAAGAGTACCTTGGAATTTCTTGGGTGAAAAACCAAGTGGGTCACTAACTTTGGTCTACTGCATTGGAATTCATTAAAGAATTGGTCATTGGAGCTGCTTCAAGCTAGGAGTGAGTATCGTCACCAACCTACATTGAATATTTTACACTCCCTAGAGTGAATGATACTTTAAATTGATTGACAGTCTACGACTTTCGAATTTTTTCGAATGCCAAATGATCTTACAAAGCTAGTATTTATAATATCCTAGTAGGTCATTCGGTGACAACTTTTACCGGAAACTTGAAACAAAGAGAATCTATCCTTGGCTAGGAAATCATGTAAGATGCCTGCCATAAACAGTAAAATTGTACTTAAAAGCTGAGATTCGGGCAAGTGGGGACAACCACTTGTTATCTCGTCCCTTGGAGGCTAGGCCATATGGGGACCGAATCTGACCTTACAAAATAAAGTGAAATAATTTGTACCATACGGTCGGAAAACATATACAAGAACAATTAATATACAAGAACAATTAATTTCATTCTAGAATATATATATGTATATATATATATATATATATATATATATATATCCAATACATATAACATTTTTCATCAATGCACATGTATAGAAAAACTACTTTTAGTTGATACTAGAGCACGTTCTTGTACCCAAACAATTTGTAACATGTGCAAACCACAAATAACATAAGCAGCTCAATTTTTAGTCAAGAGTACTGGAAGTTCTAAAACATATTTAATCCAAAGATAATAAATTGTTGGACACTTCACTCAAAAAAATTCTAATGGAATTCCATCTTCAATAATCCGTTCATGATTGGATTTTGACATTTTCCATTTCTTAATTTTCGATTTTTTCTTTGATTGAACTTCTATCAGCTTTATGCGTGTTGCACACACCAAGTGACTATATTGACAACTTATGGAATCAGGTTCATAATCTTCAAAGTAAAAAAAGTCTCCACTTTGATGAGTTTGTCTGAAAAAATAACCTTTCAGTATAATAGACCCTCTGTCATACTAAATTCTGTGATCATTATAGTCTTGTAATAATTTCATTTTTCGTTCAGTGCAATGCATCAAATAATACTTCACATTTTCATCATTGTCAATAGGTGCAATTACAGCAAAAACATCTCGTGCACAATAAAATAAAAATTTAACATTTAATTATGCATATTTAAATTTATTTCTAGATCTTTAAATCATTAGAAATTAATTCAAATGTTACCTTCTCTAACAAGATCAGAAAATCGATCACCATCAGATGATATTGTAGTTTCCTCTGATTGCATTTCTTCAAACATTGCAACAGACATTTTGCCCTTTGTATTTAGCTATGTATGTTTCCAATCGTTCACATACATTTTGTTTTCACAAACGTCATCGGATTTTGTGTTGTCTATGCAAACATCACAAAAACAAGAATATTTTCTTTTATCCAATGCAAACACATTTTTGGACAACTTTGTTTGAATTGAATGCAATTTTCGAGTCCCTTTTATTGTTTCAACATCATTTCCAATTGATCTATCTATGTCTTCGATTCCAATATGCCAGAAAAACCTTTATATGGAAAATTAGAAAAATAATTTGTAAATATGATATCAAAATACAATTAAAAATAATCATTGCATGATAAATGTACAATGTTTAAAATTAGATTTCCAATATAAATTAAATTGAATGTACCTTCGCACTTCTCTTGATGGGTTTTTCTCATGGCTTAGAGCAACGATGCACCATTGAACAACTTCTTTAGTGTTCACAAATCGGCGTGCAGAGTGGTTCATTTGATATCTTCGAAGTACTCGTTTTATGCATGCTCCCGCACCGTCATGTTCTCCTTTTCCATGGCCAGTCTCGAAGAAATTCCAACAATGTTTAATGCAGGTTTTCTTATGAAGACAACACAACCAAAAGAATGATCGTGCATATTTGAATTGACCTGTGCATCCATCTGACCATATCCAATGTTCATTGAAAGTTATTCCACGATTTTTTAATGAATCATAAATTCTTCCAAAACAATGTTGTACAAAACATGTATCATGTGTACGATCGTCACTGATATAAAAATGATATTCTTTAATGATATGTCGATTTTCACTCGTGCTTTCTATATGATCGACATTTTGCTCAGCATGTCTATATAGAATATGGACGAGCATGGAGACTTGGTCAGAGTGATAGTATTCACTCTGAATTTCTTTTTGTGGAACAAATGTGTAGTTTTCTGCAAAATCAATCACTGACAAAATGGTCCCTGGTGGAAAAAATTCACAAGATTTTTTGAATTGCAACTCTTTCCATCGAGCTCTATGGGAATGCTTCGTGTATTTATAAATTTCTGCCTCAAACTTTCTCAAAAAGTCTATCAAAAAAATTTCGTCTTCTCGTAATTCGATTCTTTTAACACTATTTGCACCTTGAATCGATGTACCGATATATTCATATCTCTTCCATTTCACTTTCATGTTGGACAATTATTGATCATTTATATCAATACGATATTTTTTTTGAAATTTAGTCAAATTTCCACAATCATCGCATTTTTTACCACCAACACATTTCTTTTTGTAAAATAGTTCATCGCTTTCTCTTTCACATAGAATTTGAGATATGAATTCACTGATAGTGGAAGGAGGAGGTGAATCCTTCCATAATGTTCTACCGAAATCAAGGAATGTGTCATAATATAACTCAAATTCCACATGATAACGGCAACAACAAGTGTCGCGTACGGTGATAGGTTTTACATACCATGGTTTTTGTTGAACAAAAGCACCGAGTGAAACATGAATTTGACGATTCTCTTTTTTGAACTTGTTGAATAACTCTATCTGAGTGGTTTCCAAGAGATGTTTTTCATGTTCTTCGTACTGATTTCGTGCTATTCTTCTTCGCATTACATGTCTTGCAGTTGGTGAAACACGCGAATTGTTCTTCCAATATTCATATATTATTTTTTTAACATTTTCTCCAAGTCTATATTTGTATGGTTGCCTACAAATAGCTCTCCAACAAGCGAGTTCATCATTTACATCTATTTGCAGTCGAAATTTTCGATGTTTGTGCATATTTTTTCGCGAGGTTCCCAGTGCTCGTGCCATAGATGCTATCAAACGATTCTCTTGAGTACTTGGTGAAACCATTGCCATCTGTATTCCTCTACGTACATTTGAAACATCTTTATCTCTAGATCTCTTAATTGACTTTATAGCACTACTCATATTTTTTATCACCTCTTCCTTCATTTTTTTATCTTTGGTTGATTTTCAAATACCCAATAGTGTCGTCGCTTCTTTTAATTTCTTTGATGATAGGAGACCTTTCAACATTTGAGCCTGAACTGTCACTCGCTCATTTAAAAAATACTTTTCAAAAATGCGGTTGACACGATATCGTATAACATGGTCAGGTTTTTTATCTCCATATGTGTGAATGTCAACATTTTCTAACATCTCATTATCGATAGTGATTTCATCTGTACATATTCGAAAAAATAGTACATATTCAGTAAATCACTAAATTAATAAATATGTCAATAAATATTAGGAAAACTTTAAATATATCAATAGATCATAATATATACATTTACATACCCGCTTCAATTTCTGCTTGAGGTTGATTTTCTTCTTCAATATTTTGAGGAGTATCTCTGTCTATTTACATTAAACAAAATATTTCTCAAACTAGTTCATCAAATAAAAATTAAGCTTCACATTTTACATTAGGAAAATTTTAAATATATCAATAGATCATAATATTTACATTTACATACCTGCTTCAATTTTTTCTTGAGGTTGATTTTATTCTTCAATATTTTGAGGAATATCTCTGTCTGTTTACATTAAACAAAATATTTTTCAAACTAGTTCATCAAATAAAAATTAAGCTTCACATTTTACATTGGGAAAATTTTAAAAATATATCAATAGATAATAATATTTAAATTTACATACCTGCTTCAATTTATGCTTGAGGTTGATTTTCTTCCTCAATATTTTGAAGAATATCTCTGTCTGTTTGCATAAAACTAAATATTTTTCAAACTAGTTCATCAAATAAAAATTAAGCTTCACATTTTACATTAGGAAAATTTTAAATATATATCAATAGATCATCATATTTACATTTACATACCTACTTCGATTTCTGCTTCAGGTTGACTTTCCTCTTCAATATTTGAGAGGGCTTCTAACTTTCTTTTGCGAGATTGTCTAGTCTCTTCTCTACGTGCCTCAGGGTCTCTTTTTCGATCATATTTTCTCGCACAAGTTCTTCGATTTCCCATGATAATAGGGTATGAAGTTCAAAAAATTTCCTTCAAAAAATTGGACAATAACTCAATTACAAAAAATATTACAAAAGATTTAATTTAAAAAAATTCAGTGTAAATTTTTTGCAAAAAATACATATTCCAATCCAAAACACTTCAAAAAATTCGAGAGAAAAATGTCTTATAAAAATGAAACGAAGCTCAAAAGATTTACTTCAACTCAAAACACGTACATACTTCCAAGAAATTTCTTTTGAATGTACGTCCAAGAAATTTTTTACAATTTTTGCCAAAATCACACCGCCTCTAAGAAATGTCCTCCAAAAAAATTCTTTAAACCCAAAATTGTAAAATCAACCAAGAAATGCTCTTAAATCCAAACTTTGAAGAAAATTTTTTGAACCCAAACCAAGATCTTTGTAAAATGAGAAGAAGTGTGCAAAATGTGCGAAAATTGTGAATCATTTCGCGGCAATTTATATTGACGCGAAATTTATTTTAGTAGGGGGCTCCACAGAAGTCTCCGGTCGACGGAGAGTTATACAATAGTTCGGCCGAAATTTTGATCAAAAGTTCGGCCGAACTATTAAGACGTTAGATTTAACGAGTCTAAAGCGGAAAACATAGTTCGGCCGAACTAACGCGTCATCAGTTACGCAAAAACTAGGCTCTGAATACAGTTCTGCAACTTTGGACTGATTAAACTCCATGAAAGGTTGTTAATTAACTGTCGGAACCAAGACAAGCATTTTCAGAATTGAATCTACTTTCAGGAAATATAACTTTTATGGAATTTCATAAACGTTTAATAATTTTAATTATTTTTCTAATAAAATGGGTGCAAACAATTTCTGAGGGTCATTGTGATTCAGTGAAATCAAAATTTTGTATCTCCCAAAATACATTGTAATTTAGAGTTGGATACAACTCTACATTGGAATTTCTACATTGTAATTTAGAGTTGTATCCCAAAATACGTGTTTCTACATTGGAATTTAGAGTTGTATCCAAAATAATATTTCCAAAAAAATCCATTGGCCATGTCGAAACACGTACAAACAAATGTAATGTATTGATGTGTTTCTGATTTATCCTTCTTGGTATAGATGTTTAATTTTACAATGTTGTTATTCTTTTGTAGAGAGATGTAGATTTCTTTAGTGAATATTTAAAGTTGGGGAACTTTGCAATACTTAAGCCAAAGAAATAGGATATGTAACAGGGTGGAAGGCAGAAAATATTCATGCAAATAAAGCATAGATCCGTGTAAATAATATATATTATATAACTAAAATTAAAAATTATGGAATTTTACAACACTTAATCTAAGGGTATAGAATATGTGAAAGGGTAGGAGTTGGGAACAAGTACTTCATGCACATAAACCATGGGATCTCTAGTATGCAAAAGACAAAGAGAGAATACTAAAGGAGTAGAAGGTGGAAATGGGTACTTATGTACCTAAACCATGAGTTTAAGCATGCGATCTCTATTTATACTGGATTAAATTTGAAGAAAATAAAATATTTGATATGGGTATATACTATAAATCGATACATTTTCTTATCTGTCTTGATTTGAAGTTTCAAAGAATCATCAATGGAGTTTAGCGAGTTTCCATTATAAATTTGAAAATAAGATAATAGTAATGGAAAATTTTAGTTCAACTTATTGTTTTTTATTTCATCAAATTATAAGGAGAGAAATCTCCTTTACTTTATAAATTTTCTTGATATAAAACAGTGTTTGGAGAATATTTGCGTTTTTTTAAATATGGAAAATTTGATGGATTTATTTTAATTTTTTTTATTATTTTTTTTAATTATTAAAATTTTTAACATAAACATGATTAAATTAATAATAATCACTAGTCTAATAATTATAATTTTATTTTCTCTTTAGAGAACATCTAGAATTATATTTTTTTAATTATAATTTAGTTTTTCTTTAGAGAACATATATAATTATATTTTCTTAAAGTATGTTAAACGAAGGCCAATATTCAAGCTTTATGAAATTTCTACGTTTTTAAGGTAAAGTACTTAATAATTTAATTTATGCCTTATGAGAGTTCTACGTTTTTATGGTAAAGTACTTAATAATTTTAAATGTATTTGAATTCTTGGTCAAGTTAGATAAGAATATTAGTGATGGTAACATCTTTTCCTTTAACTAGCATATGAAAAAAATTATTGATGTATAAAATTCAAAGTCTTAATGTTTTATGGACAATAAATATTATTAAAAATTATAATTTTAGTTTTGTTTTAGAGAACATTTAGAATTATGTTTTCTTAAAATATCTTAAACTAAGGCAAAAATTCATGCCTTATCAGATTTCTATGTTTTTACAGTAAAGTACTACTCGATAATTTTAAATGTATTTTAATTCTTGGTCAAGTTAGATAAGAATATTAGTGATGATAACATGGAATCTTTTCCTTTAAGTAGCATCTAAACAAAATTATTGATGTATAAAATTCAAAGTCCTAATATTTTATGGACAATAAAAATTATTAAAAATTATAATTTTTGTTTTGTTTTAGAGAACATCTAGAATTATAATTTCTTAAAATATCTTAAACTAAGCCCATAATTCATGCCTTATTTGATTTATGAGATTTCTATGTTTTTAAGGTAAAATACTTAATAAGTTTAAATGTATTTGAATTCTTGGTCAATTTATATAAGAATATTAGTGATGGCAACATGGATATGTTTTCCTTTAACTAGCATCTGAACAAAATTATTCATGTATAAAATTCAAATTCCTAGTTTTTAATGGACAATAAAAATTATTAAAATTATTATTTTACTTTTTTTTTAGAGAATATCTAGAATTATATTTTCTTAAAATATTTTAAACGAAGGCCAAAATTCATGCCTTATGAAATTCCTAAGTTTTTACTATAAATTACTTAATAATTTTAAATGTATTTGAATTGTTGGTGAAGTTATATAAGAATATCAGTGATTGTAAAATGGATATCTTTTCTTTTAACTAGCATCTAAACAAAATTTTTGATGTATAAAATTAAAAATCCTAATGTTTTATGGATAGTAATTTTTTTTTAAATTATAATTTTAGTTTTGTTTTGTTTTAGAGAACAACTAGAACTAACACCATCTCTATTGTTATTATAATGTGTTAATGTTATTATATAGATTTTTGAAAAAGTGTGTTCTTAAGTACATTTTCATTTTCATTTGCATTTTTGTATACAAGTGCATGCTATTTTTTTATTTTCCATTGTACATTTTGTTTATAATATGTTGTTTTGTCTCTTGTATTAATCAGGGAAATCATGGTGAGTGGTAGTTCAATACCAGCAAGTGGATATGAAAATTCTTCTCTTCCTCCAATTCCAAGTGGTCAACTCCAACAAACAACAAACCCCAAGAAACCCTTGTTAAAATTTGTGAAGAAAATTACTAAAAACAAGAAAAAGAATAGTGGTGGTTGTGAAGAATGGATGTGCACATTATGTAACCATGTGTTTAAAGGAAGTTACACTAGGATGTGGCAGCATCTTATATCCCTATCTCGTGATGGGGTAAATTGTTGTACATGTACTATTGATAGAATGATGGAGTTGACAAAACTTCATATGGCTTCCATAGGATCTATTGGAATGAACCTGGACAGTGATTGTAATTTTAAAGTACCTAGATCTCCTTCCCATGATATAGAAGATTCGGTTAATCAAAAAGCATCAAACCAAATTGAGTCTGTGGGGGGGGTCTACTTCTGGGAGGAGTAAGAGGCCTGCTCTTTTTTCTTAGGAAAAAAATTCTAAAATCTACAATGTAGTACATAGGGATGACGTTGATAATGCTATTGCTGATTTTTTTATGGAAAATAATATTTCATTTAATATGACCCATTCTCCACATTACAAAGAAATGGTGCGGAAAATCATAGTTGTTGGCCCAGGATATGGACCTCCAAATCACAACAAAATGGGGACATTATTGTTAGATAAGGGGGTGACAATAATGCGAGGGCTTATGGGCCCTCTTAAAAAATCTTGGATTTATTCAAGATGTTCAATAGTTATGGATAGTTGGACAAACATTCAACAAAGGCCATTGTTGAATATTATTATTTCATCTCCAATTGGGCCCTATTTTTTAATATCAATTGATTATAGTGGGAAACTAAAGGATGATACCTTCATGTTTAAAGTATTGAAAGAAGAAATTGATGAGCTTCATCCTTCAAATGTAGTACATGTAATCACATATGCAGCCCCTACTTGCAAAGCAGTGGGTTTGATGGTTCAAAATCGATATAGCCATATCTTTTGGACTCCTTGCTATGTGCATGCCTTGAATAATGTCCTCAAACATATTGAAAAAATATATTGGATTGTGAAACTCATTTTAGATGCACAAATGTACATTGTGACCACCATGCCTCTTTAGAAATCTATAGGATGTATTCAAGGAAGAGATTTTTGAAACCTGTAGAAATAAGATATGCTACATACTTCATTCTTCTTCAACGTATGGTTGAGGTGCATGAATCCTTACAAGCCATTGTTTTTTCCCAAGAGTGGAATGCATGGTCTGAATCTAAATCAGTGAAGGCAGAAAAGATAAGAGAGCAGCTTCTCAATGATGATTAGTGGTCTGATTGTAAATATGTTTTTTTATTTCACAGCTCCAATTGTGGAGTTGATTAGGTATGTAGATTCTGATTCCCCCACCCTTAGAGAATTTTATGAATGTATTCATACCATGGTATGCATGATAAGGCACATCATTCGGGATAGAAACCCCTCTCTAGAGTTCTTCAATCAAATTCATAATATAATAGGGTAGGAATGGATCAAACTGAATACCTCTGTTCACATGGTTCCTTATGTCCTTAATCAAAACTGGTATATGGAGAGACCAAATAGAGTTATACCCAAGGATAATGAAGAAGTGAAACAAGGTTTTCTTGATGCCATAGGAAAAATATATATACCTAATGAAGAAAATGTAATGCAGGAACAATTTATTGATTTTTCTACCTTAAACCCTTCCACATTCTCTCAACATGCATGGGTGGACATCAACATTTATGCACAAAGGAATCCCAATGGATGGTGGAGAATCTATGGGGGGAATCCCAATACCTTCAAAATCTTGCCTCACGCTTACTATCTCAGGTTTCTAGTTCGTCAGCAGCAGAAAGGAATTGATCCACTTATAGTTTCATTCACTCCATTAAGAGGAATAGGCTTACCTCTAAGAGAGCAGAGAAATTGGTTTATATGCATAGTATTCTTCGACTTCGCTAAAGGAAGCTACCTAAGTATTTAGAGGACCTGACAACAAGATGGGATGTTGATGTTGAGGATGCTTCTCATATTTATGACGATGAGGATAATCCTTCACCAGATGCAGGTTTAGTTGGCATATCTTTGGGTAGCATTGGAGTTTATCTTGATATTGATGATGGTGATGATGAAATTGGAGTGCCTAGTGAGGCCCAAGGTTAAATGTGTAATCCTAATGCCGAATATTGTAACTAATATGCCATCGTGTTTTGTCAAAAATGGGGTGTCAAAAGTTGTTTTTGTAAAGATAATTAGTCTAATTGAAGTGATGACATCCTTTGATATTTTTTTTTTCGTAGCATGTTAATGATTATAATCTAGTGACAAGACAATTTGTTAGTTTATACTAGTAAGGTGTGAGAATAACTAAGGTGAAATAGGGCTTACGTGCCTAGGTTGAAGGGTAGTGTTGGAGCTAATGAGAATTGAAGATGTGACTTCCAGTTCACAAGTAGGGTGCTCTACCAATGAGCTAAATAGGGCTCTAAATTATTTCAATAACTTAAATATTTAGAATTGGAAAAGTAATTGACAACTATTATCAACATACCTAATTAAGGGTTCGAGGAAAAAAAATGTGATTGTATTTTATTATAAATGAGAATGGATTAAATATCTTCGAAGAACAAAATAACCAAGATGATGGCATTGGATAATTCAACTTATTTGTAATTTTTTTATTAAGAGAATGTTAGCAGTGATATTTGGATAGAATATTTGGATAAATTTGTCTAGGGAGGAAGGGAAAAGAAGGAATTTGCAAACTTCTAATGAAGATAACAAATGTCTCACTCAAAACCATGACCAACGTAGAATGAGGAGATGAATAGAAATGAGTAATGGATAAACACTTAAAAATGTGTGTGTGAAGTTTCACAATTGAGTGTAAATAGTCAACAAGAGGCACTAGCAAATCCTAAACCCAAGGGAATCAAGGAGAATTAACCCCATGACCTCCCTATGGGGATGAAATTAGCAATGGGAATTTGGCCAACTGAGCTAACTCTCAAGGTTTCAATTGGTGGGAAATGGTCATGGAGTTACACAAGTATTTCATATAAAAGCATGATAAGGATTACTATGAAGTCTAAATAAGAATGATGCATGCTAAGAAGAAAATGTTGCCAACCAATGGATGAAGTTAATTGATCATGATACAAATCATTTCAAGGAAATGTGATAGAGTATGGTTATGCTAGATTAAGAGGTAATTAATCCATGAGTTCCTATATGATGGGGATGAATAGAAGCAACATTTTTAAGTAACAACAACATTCCCAATTTTCAAGAACTTTGTGCAAATAAAAGAGAAGAATAGGAAACCACATTCACTAGGGGTAAGAAATATAATATGATCATAATTACTCTAAATTCAAAAGGTGAGGAACTTTGAACTATGAAGTTAGTATATATGGAATTTTAAGAATTTGAAACTATATAAAAATATTTTTTTCTCTAGTATGAGAAAGCGAAGAGGTGACAAGCTTCCTTAGGGATATTGATGAATGGATTATATAGCATGAATGATGACTAAGAACGAATAGTGAACATCATATGAATTTTCCCTTTTATATTAAGTTTCAAGATAAGGAATGGTGAACTAAAAACACTCACAACTAGATAAGGAAAGACAACGGTAGTTGTTTACAAATTATGATATCAAAATTAAAATGAGGAAATTGACCATGTGAAGTAATGAGATTATGTGGTATTGAGATGGGAACCAATGAAATAAGGAAATATTATAATATGAACAAATAAAATTATGTGAGTGACAGATAAATCACTAGGCGATAGAAAGCCCTCATGTGGGTGGATTAAGCATAACGTAAGACTTAAATAAGGGTGACCTCGTGTAAATGTGTCATTTGGATAAGCACAATATGTATATAACATAGATCCTAGAGGGATGTTGAATAATATTAATTCATAGTTAGTATGCATTGTTTATATAAGTAAGTGAAATTAATTCATGATAAGAATGCTTATAGTGAATTGTTGTTCTATATTTGATAAGTATATACATGATTCTCTATTAATGATGTGATGGTATGTGGTAAATGGATATATTTCTGATGAGAGGTGGATGATGCATATGTGGTTCTTATTTAATTATTTGTTATGATAATGATGTTGCATGCTAACAATGGATAAGATATGCATAGGGATCATAATGTTATGATATGGTGTATATTGGCATTTTGTTCATTTATTATGTGATTTCATGATTCATATATGTTGATGTTATAGCTTATGATAGTATTTCATGATTTGAAGCATGTGGAAACGATATACATTTTGTGACATGCATGGGCATGCAGTTCTCTACTATTTAGAATGTGGTTATTAACAACGATGTTATATTATCATGATGAAATGCAAGAGTTGGCATATGAATTATTTATATGATGTTATGATTATAACTAATGCATTGGATTCATGTTGAGATGTGGTGATTGGCAGGGAATGCACAAATGGGCCGCAAGGGCTAGTTTATTTGACAATATCGTGGGAGCCCATACCTATGAGGGAGAATAAGTAACACCATATGGGTTGGGGACATACTCAATCAACACTGGATATGCCACTGGTTCCTCTGTCTTGTATAGCTCTTGATGGATAGCTCTTGAAGGGTTGTGAGACCATCTTGAGGAGGCTAAGGGCCTGATATTGTAGGCAAGGTGCCTGGTATTGGTTGGGGTTGCTGAATTCTAGAAGTGGTTGTAAGACTTCGATGGCTTGGGTTGTGCACCTTAGGGAGTTGTGGAGGGAGTGGAACAGCCTTGCGAGATGCCTGGAGTACTACTGCATGGAGTACTAAGTCGGGTGCCCTCCTTTTGGCAAATGAGGTCTGAGTTCGGCGCGAGCCTTGGGGCCAACCTTGGCTATGGACAGACCGGGGGGCTTATGCCTGGTTCTGAAAGTGGGAAAAAGAACATAGATTCCTTAAGATTTCCTGGGTGCTATGAACACCTTTCGATGCCCGTTGGTCATACTAGTTTAGCAGAGGGCGTTGGTCACACATGAAGTAATAAATAATAAATAATATAATATAATATCATTAAATACTTAACTTCGGGACAAATTTCCTTGAAGAGGGGGACTATGTAATGTCCCCTAATAATTATAAACTAATAAGTAATATATAAATAATATATTATAATTAAATAAATAAGTAAATAAATAATAAGTCAAGAGAATTTGTTGTGTAAAGAAGGTGATTGTTTTAAGGGTAACCTTAATTCTTTACATTAATTATCAACCCAGGGCAAGTCTTGTTATTTCAAGAGTGTAAGAAAAATATATGCAAGTGATATCAGAGGTTAACTACTGGAGATCGTTGTAAGAAATATTATCTAATTCTAGAAGTTCAATCAAACCAACTTGAATGTGAACTATAAAATACCTCAGACCAATCAAAGAAGAAAATTTTTTTCTAAGATTATGCAAAAATAACCACTCAATACTGAAATAAATAATAGGTTGCAATTGAACAAAACTCTTTGATGAATTGAATAACTACCTTAATGAATTAAAAAACAATCCTAATGAATTGAAGAACAATCAATTATTCTACATTTTGCAATGGAATTCTCTATTAATCAACTAATAGCATCATTTAGAATTAAACATCAACCCAAATGTTCACATTTATGATGGAAATATTCAAGAAATAACTGTATGCAGAATTGAACAGCAACCACGCTGAAACTAGTCTAATGAATGTAAAAGCATCAACTCCTGATAAAAGGACATGAATGATAAATCTAATCTATCGAAAAGGGAGTTATAACATATCATGCCTGTGATTAACCAATTGAATGATAATTCTATGAAACGCAAAGGAAAAATAAAAATGCAAGATCCGTAAATAAACGTATAGCACAGAATAGCAGGAGACCTCCCAGGTTAGGCCCGAAGCCTCTAGAAGCCTTCTACTAAGAAATACTCAGAATTTTTTTATACTAAAAATGCAAATTTGTTCATTAATCAAGAAAGCAATACATTAGCACAAACTTGACGATTATGTCCGAATACGTTTATTACAGTAAAATTATAATGCATGAACTTTCCCCTCCTCTCTTTCACCTCTAGCCTTTATAGCTTAAAGGCGAAATAAAACAGAGTAATGGATCCTCCCCCCATGAGGAGATCCTGTCGCTTCGTGGCTATCAACTGAATACTCCGAGAGTAGGCATGCCTCTACATCTTCTGCTGATTCATAGGAGCAGATATGATTTCGTTTACTTTTCTTTTTTGTTGTAATTTGGTCATCCTAGTCAGCAGTTTGGCTGTTTCACTCCCCTATCAATAAATATAGCAAAAAATCATTTTTTATGCTATTAAACACACCTTTTATCAATAATTCATTCTACCTTACTTTTGCATTATTTTCCTTTACTTTATTGCTAAGAGAAGGGAAAATATATCAAATTAAATGAAAAATTGTGGTAAATATAGGGGTAAAATGTACCTTCTCCTCGGCCCAACATACTCCCATGTTTACCTTTTTGTAGGTCCTCGTGCAAACAAATGGTTGAGGTGTAGTTGAGTTAAAGAATATGCAGGATATACTTCTTCCTTGTAAAGTCTAAAACCATGTTTCTATTTTATCTTTACAAATGTTGATTTTGTGTGCCCCTCTGGTAACTCATAATCATGATGATAGTCTTTAGGGGGGTACTAGATGATGGGCCATCTATATCTGCACCCTATCCATGTAGGACCCATGTTCAAAATTAGGTTTTTGTACAGAATAAATCGGGAAGTAGCATCTTTAAATTTCCTATACCCAAATAGTTCTCTGTTCTTAACATTATTTTTAGAGGCTTGCCTTCTCTGTTTGGCTGCTAGAAAAGCTTCTTCCTGAATATCCCGGAAATATGCTAGCCCATTCTCCATAATATCCTTGTGAATAGGTCCCAATTTCGCTATCACTCCTTTCCGTTTCATAAACTTCTTATGTTGAGTAAACAAATATAGAGGTTTGGTAGGTTCCCCTCTGACCCATAGATTTAAGCCATGCTCTCTTTTCTGAAAGGTATTGTAAGCCTTAGCACATCTAGTCTGATTTTTGGAAAAGGAAAGAAAATCGTGGAATTGAATATCCTCAATGAAGGGACTGCGGTTACTGTCTCTATCCTCTTCTAAAAAGAAGTTTTGCAAATACAATTCACACAAAATATGTTGCACCTGCTCATCCTGCTCATTGCAACATTGGACAAATTCCTCAATGGTTTTAAAAGTAGTGGGCTTCCCTGCCCTGACAGCTTTTATTTTGAATAATAAATATATTTCTACTTTAAAAAAAGCATAATTAGTGGTCGGTTCTCTGCAGGTCAATACATCTGAGTAAAGAGAACAAACCATATTCATTTTCTTCTTAGCATGTTCCAATTGATCCTATGCCATTTTCACTTTTATTCTCTCTTCCCTAAGCTGGGAAAAAGTTTCATCTTTAGTTGCAGAAAGGTCTTGAACTCGTTTAAGTAATGTATGATGTTCTTACAAGGGCACTACTTCCTTCTTGCACTGGGCTAATTCATGCTGAAATTGAGTTAATTTATTAAGAAGCTTTTGATTTGCCGCTTTTTCTACCAAAGGAGTGTGAGGTGTTTCCTCCGTTTGAATTCCTGTGTCTTCTGTGAGTATCAAATCAGTTGGAGTTTGGGTAACAAAATCTGTCTGGGTATCTTTATCTGCTACAAGTATCGATTCAGTCTGCAGGGAGACTTCGGAAGTATCTATCAAATTAGTCGGTACAGAAATTTCAGTAGTATCTACCATTTGGGTAAAAAAATATATTTGGGTTCCCATGGTAGCTAATTCCTTCTTAGTCTTCCAAGCCTTGTCTACTTCTTTCAACCATTTCCTTAACTGTTTTGTTTTTGTCCTTAATTTTCTACATCTCCTGCTCATTTTTCTCAATTTTACTTCAGCTGACTTTTCTTTCAGAGGGGTTTTGGTAGGAGAAGGAATAGCAGTAGCTTCGGGTTTAGGAACAATGGTGCCCATTCTAAGGTTATCAGAAATTATGTTTTCTTTAGGTGTCCAAGAGGTTCTTTCAGCATTGATGTCCTGACTCGATGGAATAATATTATCTTCAGGCATGAGGGGAACTGTCTCAATACTTGTGTCCCGTTCTAATAGAAAAATATCCCCTGATTGGTTTCCAGACTCAGATATTCTCTCTATCTAGTCTTCCCTACTCACTCATTCATCATCAGAGGGAGATAAGGCCCTAAAATTCTATGATTCATCGTTGTAACATAGGATTTCAGTATGGCCAGAACTACTAGCAAAGGAAAAATAGTTCAAATGGTCCCTCTTTTCCTCGGATTGTTCATATATGCTCCCAATTTTGTGAGATGTTCTCATCTTCTCAAGTACTTGAGCCATTTCTTCCTCGTAGTCTTGTAAGGACATATTTTGAGGGCTAAAAGGTGGTGTATGGGATGGTCCCGCCTCATCTGGAAATACAGAAGTGTTTTTCCATAGTTGTAACCTTTCAAAATGTCTCTGTTTTCTTGGTTTTGTGATCAAAACATGGTTTCTCTTACCTATTTCTCTCCTGGGTATGGATATTATAGGGAGTTCAATTTCTTCTATGTCAAGGTTTTCTTCAGGGGTGGGTAGGGCAGAATTAACAAAGTTGTCCCATGTTATCTGATGCTTGTTTAACTCATGAATGATAATCAATTTAATCAAGCCATGGTGGCTGAAAACCGATTGAGGGTTTTTAGATCTTCTAATTCGAACAACAGTATCATGCAATATAGAATTTAGGAAAAAGGGAAAATTAACTAAAAAAATTCCCTTGAGAACAGCTAATAGTTTAAGTTGATGGGACTTTACGACATCCTGGCATCCATCGCATGTGATATATCTCTGGATGAAGACTTCCAATTCTTGCCAAGGCTGCTGCAAGGATGCAAGATTAATACCTTTCCCTTTTCATTCTAGTGGCTCACCTGGGTCCCAGTACACTGAAATTACTTCTTGTAGAAGGACATGCTTATCAATCCATCTTTCTCCTTCTATTGGAAGTCCGAAGACCTCAGCGATGATTTCTTCGGAGACTGGTATGATTCCTCCTTTGACTATGGCATGCCCTTTTTTGGGTCAATTTACTGAGTAAATTAACATGAGCATTTAATTATCAATCCGAGTTGGTGAAATTAGAAGCATCCCCAAAGTATATGGGTTTCAACCACTGTCAAGTTTAGAAGATGAATTATTGATGGTTAGTGAAATGCATATTACAAATATAAAACTAACTTAATTGATTTCTAAACAATAGATCAATATATATGAAATAATAATCAAGAGGCTCTATATTCAAAGGTCCTGGTTGTCCTTCATCATTGATTTCATTCTATCATTAATACTATTGTGGAAACAAGAAAGCAGGAAATGATAAATCTAATTTCTAAACAATATATCAAGATATATGAAATAATAATCAAGAGGCTCTATATTCAGAGATCCTGGCTGTCCTTCATCATTGATTTCATTCTATCATTAATGCTATTGTGGAAACAGGAAAGCGGGAAATGATAAATATAATTTTTAAACAATAGATCAAGATATATGAAATAATAATCAAGAGGCTCTATATTCAGAGGTCCTGATTTTCCTTCATCATTGACTTCATTCTATCATTAATGCTATTGTGAAAAAAAGAAAGCAGGAAAAGATGAATCTTAATTTTGAACTCTAAATCAGAGTTTTGAGCTCTTCATCAGATAGAAGAAGTATTTAACTTAAATACTGGTTTGTCTCTTGGTATGCAGGAAAGAAACAAAATTAAGATCCATCAGCAATCAAAGCATGTAAAGGCATGTAAAGATAAAAAAATCAAACATAAGAAACTAATTTAGAAATTGTAGCTACGAAATAAACTAAGAAGTGTACTTAGCTTAGTGTGGGGGCGCCCTCCACCCTTGCCTCTTACACTGAGATTACTTTCAGCTACTGGAACTTATTCAATGCACAATAAAATGATAAATTATGTCTTCCTTTAACTTCAGAAATTACTATTCCATATCCTATCTCTCCATATCCATTACATTGAGAAAGAGCACTCCTATTTATACATGAGTTCTTTGAAAACAAGATAAGCAACTCATAATTACAAATCCACTTTTCTCTCAACCAATATCCCTATAATTACAAAATATGCTCCCTTTAAATCCTCACTCATATCTCACAAATATTGGATAAGATATGTTATCCAAATCTCCA
The DNA here is from genome assembly GCA_034641835.2 of Pinus albicaulis. Classification (NCBI taxonomy): domain Eukaryota; kingdom Viridiplantae; phylum Streptophyta; class Pinopsida; order Pinales; family Pinaceae; genus Pinus; species Pinus albicaulis. Next base: position 1,012,004,356 of record CM076577.1, on the reverse strand, counting down.
TGATCTTCTCCTTGGAATATTCCATGATCTTCTCCTTGAAATCTCCATAATCTTCTCCTTGGAATCTCCATGATCTTCTCCTTAGAATAATATTGAACAATTATCCTTTGAATTATTGAAATGGTGGAGGAAATATTCAAGAGGATTTTGAATAATTCTTCCAAATAATCCTACACATTTACAAAGCTCATCCACATTTAAGATATTAGTGAAATATGTCAATTTTCCAATAATTTTCATCATGCATTCTCTAATAATATTAAAAATAAATAAATTGGAAAATAATGAGGTGAATCCATGGAAATGGTATGATGAATGGTTAAATGAGGTGATGGAATGTGATAAATGGCGAGGATAAACATGATGAAAATGTGACAATTATGAGACCCAACATAACCCCAAACTAAACTTGTTGCATGTCCTCATGCAACCTTGCATGGATAAAAACTTTTTGGCTTAACATCACTATGATTTCTAACAATGTATCATTCCAGGGTGTGAAATACATGTACTGCAATTGATATTTCCTATGGTTGGTTCTTCCGTTAACAACCATGAATATAACAAATGTTGGTTCTTCTATTAACAACATTTATTTTTTCTTTCTTCTCTTTTTTAATGGATGTACTGCAAATGATAAGTCATGTATTGGAAATGATAAGTCATTAATATGTATAATAAAACCTATTCTCATATTTTTGAATCATGTCAAAATAGATATATATGTATCAATTGCAACAAAGTGTAGTTTGGAAGATTCATGTTGGTCGACAATATTTGAGATGAGGAATGGAATGAAATGGTTATGAATATCTCCCCCCCTAAAACTCTAGTTTGAAGTGTGTCAGAAAAGGTGTACAGATAATATGGTGAGGGAATTTTCCAAATTCATTTACTTTCAACATGTAAGAATTTTTTTGATTAAAAATTAGAAAATAACATACCTTCACTTACCCAAAACATTGATGAACTATGCAAAATGTAGTTGTTGGCACTTCTCGACCTGGAAAATGTCATGCAAATTTGCATGAGAGAATATTTCATGCTGCTAGATCAAGAAAATATCATGGTGTTGGATCATATGAATATCATGTTGCTAGATGAAGTGAAGGAATCTGAAGTGTTGCTGCTAGTTGAAGTGAATGAATCTGTATTGTTGCTTGGTTGTATGAATCTAAAGATGATGTCTGAAAATGGAACTGTCGTACTCTCATATGGCTGAAGGAATGTTGTCACAACTGCTAATGGAGTCATGAAAAATATATAGTCTTCACATGCTTCAAAAATCCGATGGTAAAATTCTAGTCATGTGAACGAATGTGTCGGTGTTGAGCATGAAAATAAGTCATTGGATTACCGACCATTAATGGATGTCATTAACCAATGCGAGGAAAACTCACCATTGATGTCAATTAGTGCCAAGGTACCCTAGTACATCTTGCAAGAGAACCTGTCATTAGGGCATACAAGCCTCAAGGTACTAATGATGACTCTAGTCTCTATCCCAGATAAGGTGCTGAAGTTGGGTCGAGACTTGTTGAAAGGTGGACCTTAAGGAATCCCACATCAGTCAATGCGATTTTGTACAAATGATTGGTAGGAATATAGATGAAAATATCTTAGAATCAGACAGTGTATAAGGTAGGGAAATGTAATCATGGAAAGAGAGATTGGGATTTTAATTGACAAGGAAAAATGAACTGGAAAATAAGAAGGAAATGACTTATTTTGTTCAGAAAAATAGGCATGTTTGAAGTCATGAAGGATAAGGAATTGGAAGATGGCTGCAACATAGGGATGATTAAGTTGCTTGGAAGGAAAAATGTGAGTAATCATGTCACGACATGTGCAGCGAATAATTAGTTCCTTCAAGCGCCCAATGATGCATGTTTCATTGTGATTTCTAAAAATCACTTTTGCATTAGATCGTCTTCAACTCTGAAAAACTTAGCACCATTCCTGCATAAAAATTGTCGCCTTTGTGTGCCATCTCCGTCGATCATTCCTGTATGAAGTGACTCAAAAACAAATTAGCTCATTTTCAAGAATTTATGAAATGTCCATTTTTTAATTATTTTTCAAAGTTACACTAATAATGGATGAAAAGGGTGTCGCATCCTAATGTTGATGCTTTTCGCATAAGCTTCTCTTTGACCTACACAACACCAATCTCATTTCACTTGTTAGATATTAGTATATGCATCCAAACAACATACTTTGATTAGGCACCACCAACATTCGTTTATTACCCCCAACTAAAAATATTGCATGTCCTCATGCAATGTAATTCTAAATGAAATTGTGGCAATTTTTATTATGTTCATTTTTTATTTTTTTATTTTTTTTTAAACAAAACAGTGTCTTCATTATTAAATATGATTTTTATAGTAGAATAGTAATAATAAACAAATTATTTATTGATATATATATATGATGTTGATATTATTTAACCAACAAAAAATAAAGAAAATTATAAGTGATTTTTATTGTCACAATTTAAAAAAATACCTGAATGAGTTTTTTTTTTTTTTTTAATAAAAAATTAGAAGAAAAAAGTTTTTATTTATTTATTTATTATGTATGCTGATTTTTTTATGCTTTATTTTTTTTATTCTCAAACATAACTGAGAAGTCTAACATATTCTCCAATTTATTGACATTGCAATGAAATTTAACCATAGACTTATGTGATGCAGCAATTCACTCAATTTCCTCGGGGTATATTTCCATACTTAGCGTTGTAATTACTCCAAAGATGTTCCACGGATTTACTAGTGATGTCATCAGAGATCCCATGAAGTTATTATTTTCGCATTTCAGCTTGGCAACGAGGGGTAACAGTGTCCAAATACTCGATAATGCTAGTAGTGATATCGATGTCATGTTCACAAGTACTGCCGCTAATGCTTTTGTCAAAACCATTGGCAAAGGCTTCATGGTGAATTGAATGCACATACAATTCAAAGGCACTGAGGGCTTTTACTCTCGCTTTAACTTAAAAACCACAGGTGTTAGAGGTTCGAACCCTACTTCCACTCCAACACTCCAAAATCGAGACTACAACCTCCTCCATTTGGCGTCCGACCAGGCGTGCCATGGAAGAACTGTAGTGACTTTAAAACTACCCAAATGGAAATCTGGAGTCGGGAAATGATTTCTGGAGGTATTTATGGAGTTGGGAAATTTTTATCGAGTGTATTCAGAGTCCAAAAGCTATTGGAATCATCAGAAAATAAATAAATAAATAAAAATAAAAAATAATAATAATAATAATAATAATAATAATAATAAAAATAAATAAAAAAATAAAAAAATAAAATAAAAATAAAAAATGATCATATTAAAGATCAGTCTGAGTGTCGTGATTACATACCTGGTTTAAATGGACGCAATGGAGAAAACAATTGGATCCCAGATTTGAGCATGAAACTACTCTTGGCAATGATGGATTTCTAAATTATTTGAGTACGCTGGTCCAAATATGTTGTGCATGGTTTTCCTCTGCTCCCTTGCCGTAATAGGATTGATGTTTCACAAACTGAATGTATTTTTGCCTGTGGACCCTTTGGAATAGAGAAAACAGCTGATAATATCTCGGCCTGCATGGCGAATACAATAGGAGTAGCCAAGTCTGTATTTAGAGTTGTTGCCAGCAACCATGATAGGAAGCTCCTCTGTAAGGTAGTAGTTATTTTGTATGTTCTATTTGTAGTGGGCAGAGAAATATCAGGTGCAACAGTTGTATATGCAAGATTATGTCTTGCATCATTCCTTGCCCTTTTATCAAAGTTATCAACTGATTCTATCTGCTAACCTCCTTCCCTTTCAATATGAAGATATCGTAACAAGATTGGAGAACTAGAAAGTTGACATTGCCTTCAAGTATTTGTAGGATACGTTTTTCCTTTCAAAGATGCACAAATTAAATGGGGCATATAAAAGTAATTGGATATTGTTAGAAAAATACTTCGATACCACAAGCAGAGCCACTGATGCCAACAGACATCCATAGCATCGACAGGATTTCTATTTTAACCCGGAAATGAGCTAGAATCCTCTATTTAAAAGTAGAAATTTTTCTTTTTTTATAGAGAGACCATTATGCTAGTGTGGTGGCCAAATAGTCATAGTGCCATTCACGGGGATTGTAACAGAGTGATTAGATCGGCTCATGATGAGACCTCATGTCCTTCAAGTAGTTTTATTTTTCGAGAAGGTCACTACCCTAGTGTGTTGGCCATTGTGGGAATGTCACCTATTAAACTCTTATGATCATGATAGGTTGGCTCTTGATGAGAACCCCTATTCTCTCTTCTTAAAAAAATTGCACATAGACATAATATTTTCTTTTTAAAGTAGACATTTTGCTTGTTTTATGGAGAGACCACTGTGCTGGTGTGGCGGCCAGATAGTCATAGTGTCATTCATGGGGATTGTAACAGAGTGATCAGGTCCGCTCGTGATGAGACCTCCTATCCTTCAAGCAGTTTTAACTGTCGAGAAGGTCACTACCCTGGTGTGTTGGCCATTGTGGGAATGTCACCTGTTAAACCTTTATGATCATGGTAGGTTGGCTCGTGATGAGACCCCTTATTCTCTCTTTAAAAAAAAAATTCACATAGAAATAATATTTTCCTTTTCATTTATAAATGGAGGGAGGCTCATTAACTTGTTAAGAGTTAGGGATGCTGTAAGAAGTAAAAATAATTCCAATACAATTGATAATCCTATTCCTATATCCTCATGTTAAAGAGAATTACTACTTCAGAGTGTAAAAATATATACCAGCGTAATACTACGAAATTGTATAATAATATGTCTAAACAGGAGATATCTAGCCCTTCATTATACAGATAACCATGTCAGCTTCATCAAAATTTCAAAAGATCATAATATTAGTAAGATCACTTCTTTTCTCCTCTTCAGGTGCCAATTCCTTCTCCTCAAATTTTTTTTATGGTGAGGATGTGTAAAGGAATAGTGGATATTCGAAAAGAAATCATCAAAAGACAAAAAATTGCAAAAAACAGAGAAAGAAAAGAAAAAAACATGCTAGAAAAGAAATCAGTTGTTCAATTGGATTGCACGACAGTTGTTCAATGAAATTGAACAGCAATTGTTCAACGGCTTTGAACAGCAAAATTAAAATCACGCAAGAAAAAAACAGCCATTCATTTGAATTGAACAGAAATTGTTCAATTCGATTAAACATCAACTCTTTAATTCGATTGAACAGCAAATCTTCAATGGTTTTAACAGTAGAAATAAACACACTAAAAAAACAGTTGTTCACTTGAATTGAATGGCATATGTTCAATCAAATTGAACAACAATTGTTCAATGGTTTGAACAACAAAACACACAAAACAGAAAAAAAAGGAAAGAAAAAAATGCAGTTGTGAGCATGAAAATAATGGAAAAAAGAGATGGAATTATTATGTGCAACAATGAGAAGAACTATAAATTGCAGGAAACATATATACAATATTTAAAAGAGGAAATAACAAATTTTTATGAACCTAAATTTGTCGGGCCATCATCCCCTGCAACTAAAATTTGGATGGTGGGGTCGTTAAGCACCTACTGGCAAAAAGACTCTTTCGTAAGTTGTTTATGATAGAGGCGCACCCGGTGTCCATTGAATCGAAAGGTGGAGCCAGATCCAACTATGGTGATCAAGGTAATGGTACCATTGTTATGCACTTCTTGGAGCTCGTATGGCCCAAGCCACCTTGTTTGTAAATTACCCAGGAAGTCTTGGAATCTAGAGTCGTAGAGGAGTACCCAATCTCCTTTCTGGAATTTCTTCTTTTTGATGAGGTTGTCATGCCACTTAGCTTATTGTTGTTGAATAATTTCAGTGCACTGTAGAGCCAGTAGTCGTGCTTCATCCAATTCATTTATTTTTTGGAGTCTTCTAACTTGGGCCTCCATCAAATCCAGCCCCACTTCCTAGGTTGTTCTTAGAGTCTTTATTTCAAATTCAAAGGAAAAATTGGTTCCTTTCCAAATACCAGATGGTACGGAGAATGTCCGATGGTGTTTTTCCACATTGTGTGATAAGCCCACAAGGCCTCTAGCAGTCTAGTAGCCTAATATTGGTGATGTGTTGAGAATGTTTTAGTGAGAATTGCCTCAAGAACTTTATTGGTGCTTTCGACCTGCCCGTTTGCCTGCGGGTGGAAGGAAGAGGTGACTCTATGCGTGACATGGTGTTTCTTTAGCATGGTCGTAATTTTATTTCCCACAGATTGTGCCCCTATATCAGTTATCACTTCCCTAGGTGAACCATACTGCAAAATTAGCTCAAAAAGAAAATTGATCACAAATTCTTTCTTAACTCTCCACAAAGCCATTATTTCTACCCACTTTGTCACGTAATCTGTGGCAACTAGTATATAGGTCATCTAATTTGATGGCAAGTTGAATGGCCCAACAAAATCCAGTTCCCATCGTTCCAAAGGTTCTATTACCAACTATGGCTGCAATGGAATTTCATCGTATTGGCCACGACAGCCCATTATTTGGCAACTATCGCAGGCTTAGACATATTTCTTGGCATATTTAAAAATTGTAGGCCAATAATAGCCCATTTGTAATACTTTTTGCCCCATCGTGTGATCTGCAAAATAGCCGCCACATGGTTCATCATGACAGGACCTTAAGATGTCATAAATCACATCTTCTCGGATGCATCTGCATATATGCATATCAGCTCCTGTATGGAAAATATATCCACCGGTCCAGGAGAATTTAGTACTGCGCTGAAAAATCAGCTTTTTTTCCTTTGTTTTCAAGTGTATTGGTAGCTTTACTACTGCCACATAATTCGCTACATCTGCGTACCATGGCATTTTTACTGCTACAGCAAACAAATTATCATCAGGTGACGTAGGCTAGCTGTAGAAATATCATAGTATGCGTGGAAACTATAGAGTTTACACTCTATACAACCTTATTACCTGTAGCGGTTTTGTTTTAAATTTTGGAGCTTATTCAACATACATACATATGGCGCGATAAACAGCGTTATTATAAACAAAACACATATAACCCAAAATAATCCGTTTGCACGGAACCTCTTACCGGAGGGTCCCACAATAAGCCTGGACAATCACTGGCAATCGCAGATCGCACAACTTGCAGTTTAGTTTTAACACTTAAACTTTAATCCTTGAGAATTGTGAAAATGCGTTGAGCTAACATGTGTCCTCCTCTTTTTAGCATTGCAAATAAATTTGTTTATTTTGTGATGTTTTAACACTTATCTCCTAAATATTTCGAATAGCCAAGTCGCTTCCTGGCACTACGATCTCTACCGTTGGTTTAGTCCTGGATCCAACGATCCTCGTTGTCTTTCCACTCCTCACTTCCCATCGCCAAGTAAATAATTTAACTTGCGACTCTTTAATGTTAAACCCAGTTCTATGCGATGTGCGCTAGTTTTAAACTATGTTGAGATCTCTCCCGTTGATCGGGTTCATATCTACGGCCCTCGTCACACCTGCAATCCGATTTTCCTCCTGATGGATAACTTAATATATATGTGATTCAACATATTTTTAAACCAATAGTTTTGAACAGAGAGTTCGATCAATAAAAAACACTTGAAAATTAATAATAAAGGAACTTACACAGCCAAGCCCTTGATCGGTTGGTTATTACAATTTTTTATGCTCTCTCTGATCTTTCCTCTCACACACCTATTTCACACTTGTTAACTCTTTTCCACACTCTGCTCTCTTTCCACACCTATCTCACACACACATATATATATCTATCTGAAGCGGTCCTTCTTGCCTAAAATATATTTCCATTGAACCACTCCTAACAAGCAAATGCTACCCTATTTCTAAGCTCTTATCCTATTTGGCTCAATCTTCTCGTAGGGAGAAACCAATTTCTATTTTTATTCCTAATTAGTTTAGAAAACCCAACAAACTAACTTCTTTCATTTAAAACTAAGTAAAATATTAATGACCAATTTTTTTCCACCTCATGTTAGCCACAACATGTGAACATACAATCACATTGTTGGCTAAGTCTGGATGCCCCTGCATCAGACTCTCAGGGAAGAAAATATTGATCCATCAATGCTTCAGGATCTGTACTAAACTTTTGTAAATCTGCTATTTTCATCCAACTGGCATCTTTCACAGGGTGTCCTTTCCATTTGACTAGATACTGATATTAAGTTTGTCCTCTGGTCTTTTTTGCTACTCTTTTATCCAAAATGGCTTCCATTTCTTTCTTTTCTATCTTTGGCATATGTTCCTTCCAATTCAAAGTATAGTCTTCCTCTTTTGTAGAGTCTTCTTGTAGCTCTTCCTCTGATCCTTTTTATAGGTACAAATCTGCAACATTAAAGATAGGTAATATTCCAATTCCTTCTGGAAATTCAATCTCATATTCATTTGAATAAAATTTCATCAAAATTTGACATGCTCCTATATTTTTCATCTTTAATTTGTTGTAAGCCCTAACAACAAACCTTTATTTTCTTAGGTACACCATGACTAGATCACCCACTTGGAATTATTTTTCTTTGCTCTTCATATCAACTCTTTGTTTGTATTTTCCACTGCTTTCCTGCAATCTTTCTTTCACATCTTCTTGTAGTTTATGCATATGTTCTGCAAACTCTTAAGCCTTTTCACTCCTTATCTCTTGTTTTCCTAAATTTATGAGCTCATACACACCTCTTGGATTCATCCAAAAAACAATCTAGAATGGACTCATCCCAGTACTTCGATTGGGAGTATCATTATAAGGAAACTCAGCCTGAGCAAGTGCTAAATCCCATTGCTTAGGATTTTTATACACTAAGCTCCTAAATATATTTCCCAAGCTTATGCTCACTACTTCGGTCTGTCCATCCGTTTGAGGGTGATAATCTAAACTGAAACTAAGGTTGGTACCTAGTTTCTTCCATAGAGTTCTACAGAAATTCCCAACAAAATTGGTATCCCTGTCAGACACAATACTCACAGGAAATCCATGTAACCTTACAACTTCTGAAAAAAAAAATATTAGGAATGTGTTGCATCACTAGTTTTCTTGCATGCAATGAAATGAGTCATTTTAGAAAACCTATCTACCACAACATAAATGGAGTCATTTCCTCTTTGAGGTTTTGGAAAACACAAAAAAAAATCCATACTAACTGCATCCCATGGTCGGTTTGGTATTGGTAATGGCTGATACAATCCTGTATTTTGACTTCTCCCATTAGCATGCTAAAAAATCCTGCATTTCGCAACAAATATCTTAACATCAGTTTGCATCTTTGGCCAGTGGTAAAAATAATTTACCTGAGAAAAATTCTTGTCTTGTGCAAAGTGTCCATATAAGCCTCCACTTTGTTTCTCCTTAATTATGTTTTCCTTCATAGAACATTTGGGAATACACAGTTTATTATTTTTGAATAGAAAACCTCCTTGCATAAGATAATCCAACCACTGGATTCTATTATGAACTGCTGGGTTTTGCAAAACTGCATAAATTTCCTTAAATTTTGCATCTTCTTTATACATGTCAACCATTTCTTCAAATCCTACAACACCATCTTGTAATTATTGCATGATTAAATTCACTCCGCTCAAAGCATCAGCAATTGTTGTCAACTTACCACTTGTATGCTTAATCAGAAAAGTAAAACTCTGCAAAAATTCTACCCATTTGGCATGTTTCTGGATCAATTTTGGCTGGTTGTTTATAAATTGTAATGCATGGTTATCAAAATATAATACAAACTCCTTTGGTAAAAAATAATGTCTCCATTTTTTCAAGGCTTGCACAACAACGTAAAACTCTTTATCATAAGATGAGTATTTCTTCTTAGCTTCATTCAATTTCTCACTGAAGTATGCTATTGGTCTCTGTTCTTGACTTAAAACTACTCCAATTGCAACTCCACTAGCATCAATTTCAACTTGGAAAAAATTTTCAAAATCTGGAAAAGCTAAAACTAGTTTTTCTATAGTTTTCTTCTTCAGCAAGTTAAAGTTTCAGTTTGTTGCTTCTATCTACTTTAATGGATGATTAGTTTCTTTGATTGTTTCAATAATGGGTGCACAAATCTGACTAAATCTTCCGATAAATTTTCTATAGAAAACTGTAAGACTGTGAAAGCCTCTTACCTCAAATATGTTTCTAGGAGTTGGCTAATTCAAAATTTCTTGGAGTTTCTCCGGATCCACTTTCAAGCCTTCTTTAGAAACTACAAATCCCAAATAGACTATTTCTTCCCTCATAAAACTGCATTTCTTCAAATTTATTAGCAGCTTCTCTTTTTGCAAAGTTTTTAGAACCAAATTAAGGTGCTCCAAATCCTCTTCTTTACTTCGACTGAAAATTAGAATATCATCAAGGTAAACAATTACAAACTTGCCTGCATATTCATTCGAGACTTCGTTCATTAATCTAATGAATGGTTTGGGTGCATTAGTGAGCCCAAAAGGCATCACTAACCATTCATACAAACCACTATTTGTTTTGAAGGAAATCTTCCACTCATCCCCTTCTCTAATCCTTATCTGATGATAACCACTCTTCAACTCTATCTTAGTAAAATATTTTGACCCACTCAAGCAATCCATTAATTCATCCATTCGTGGTAAAGGAAAATGATACCTGATGGTGATTTTATTTATGGCTCTGGAATCTGTGCACATACGCCATTCACCTCCTTTATTTGGACTAAGTATTGTTGGTACAACACATGGACTAAGGCTCTCTTTTATCAATCCCTTATCCATCACCTCTTGCACTTGTCTTCCAACTTATACATTTTCTTGAGGGGTTAACCTGTATGATGCTTTATTCGGAAAACTTTCTCCAGGTATTAGATCAATATGATGAATAATACTCCTGATTGGTTGTAATGAATTTGGCAACTCGTCCACAATAATATCAGTAAAATCATTCAACAGATTTCGTATTTTTCCAAATAAATCTTCTAAATTTGTGGAAGTTGGAATTACCTTGGGTCTTCCTACAACAGAAAAATGCATCTCCTCATCCTTCTCGACTTATTGCAACAATTCCTTCCCCCTCATCAGCATAACACGGTTTCTAGGTGTTTATTTGTCAGCTTCATCCTTCAATGGTAGCAGTGTGTGTTTGTTTCCATATTTCTCCAGAGTATAAGTATTTCTTCTTCCATCATGTATGGATTTTCGATCAAACTGCGAAGGTCTTCCAAACAATATGTGACATTCATCCATCGACATTACATCACATAATATAACATCCTTATAAGTAGCAATTTAGATCTCTACCTTACATTGTCTTGTCACAATAATATGATGTCCTTTTTGTAGCCATGATACCTTATAAGGAGTAGGGTGTATTGTTTTTATCAATCCCAACTTTTCCACCATCTCTGTAGAAATAAGGTTATCAGTGCTTCCACTATCAATTACCACTTTGCAACATTTACCTTTGGACTTGAATATAGTCCTGAATAGATTCTTCCTTTGGGCTGGCTCTTGTGCTTATTTTTATACTTTAAGCAATACCCTTTTCAGTAACAAAGATTCTCCTGCTTTAGGTGGTTCCTCTTAAACTTCAATCTGAGGAATTTATTCCTTTGTTTCAGCAGCATTCACATTTCTCTGGGTTGTTGACTTATTATGAGGATATTCCCATGACCTGGATGTCCCCATTCACCACATGTAAAGCACCGAATATCTCTTCCTCGACCTCTACCTTTGGGTACAAACCTTCCTCGACCATAGTCTCCTCTCTGTGGTGATCTTCTACTCGAACCTCTTGCCTCATTCTAGGAATGTTGAAATCTGGGTTTGAATGTTCCTCTTCCTCTTGCTAAACTCTTTCCTTGATTCCTCTGACTTTTCTTTCTTTGTATCTTCTCTTCTTCTTTTAAGGCGGCCTGGTAAGAATCTTCAATTGTCTTCAGATTTAATAGACTGATCTCATCTTGGATATCTTACCTCAAGCCATTTATATACTTGGCTACTTTCTCAACATCATCCTATATATGTCCAGCTCTAATATTTAGCTTATAAAATTCCTCTATATATTCTTTCACTGTTATTCCTTTTTGTTTCAAATTCTGTAATTTCTTAAAAATATTTAATTGATAATCCTTAGGCAGGAACTTACTTTTTAATTTTCTTATCATTTTGTCCCATCGCTTGATTTTGGACTTTCCTTTTCTCTGTCTGGATACCTATAACTCCTCCCATCAGAGAGCTGCATGACCCTTTAGTCTGATAGCTACAAACTTCACTTTCCTTTTGTCTTCAACTTCTTCAAATTCAAAGTACTTTTCTAATGAACTGATCTAGTCCATTAACCCTTCCGCATTGAGATTCTCCTCATACAAAGGTACATCCACCTTTGGTCTTCCAGTTGCCTTAATCAACATTTTTAGCATTTTAGTTGTGCCATCTTCTACTTCTTCTTATTCCTCAGAAGTTTCCTCTGCTGCGCTAACATCTCCTTCTTTAGGTGCTCTCCTTTGAGCAAACTCTACTGTCTCGATTCTTGTACGAAGATGTCAAATTTCATTCAGAAGAATTGGATTAGCTTCTAGTCTTCCACGACATATCCCAGCTCCTCTCCTTGGTGGCATATTTTCTCCAACTTTCAGGAATAGACTCAAGTCTTCTTTGATACCAAATGATGCAGACTAGCTGTAGAAATATCAGAGTATGCGTGAAAACTATAGAGTTTACACTCTATACAACTTTATTACCCGCAACAGTTTTTTTTTAAACTTTGGAACTCATTAAACGTACATACACATGGCATGATCAACAACGTTATTATAAACAAAACTCATATAACCCAAAATAATTTGTTTGCATTAAACCTCTTACGGGAGCTTCCCACGACAAGCCTGACCAATCACTGGCGATCGCAGATCACACAACTTGTAGTTTAGCTTTAACACTTAAACTTTAATCCTTGCGAATTGCGAAACTGCGTTGAGCCAACACGTGTCCTCCTCTTTTTCGCATCGCAAATAATTTTTTTACTTTGCGATGTCGTAACGATTATCTCCTAAATCTTGTGAATAGCAAAGTCGCTTCCCAGCACTACAATCGCCACCATTGGTTTAGTCCTGGATCCAACAATCCTCGTTGTCTTTCCACTCCTCAATTTGCAATAATTTAACTTGCGACTCTTTAACATTAAACCCAATTCTGTTAGATGTGTGCTAGTTTTCAACTATGTTGAGATCACTCCCGTTGATCAGGTGCAAAACTACGGCCCTCGTCACACCTGTAATCTAATTGTCCTCTTGTTGTATAACTTAATATAGATGCGATTCAATGGATTTGTAAACCAATAGTTTTGAATAGAGAGCCCAATCAATACACAACACTTGAAAATTAATAATAAAGGAGATTACAGAGCCAAGCCCTTTGATCAGTTGGTTATTACAATTGTTTATGCTCTCTTTTCTCTCTCCTCTCGCACATCTATTTCACACTTGTTCACTCTTTTCCACACTCTGCTCTCTTTCCACAACTAACTCATATATATATATATATATATATATATATATATATATATATGAAGCTGTCCTTCTCGCCGAAAATATATTTCCGTTGAACCAATCCTAACAAAAAAATGATACCCTATTTTTAAGCTCTTATCCTACTTGGCTCAATATCCTCGTAGGTATAAACCAATTTCTATTTTTATTCCTAATTAATTTAGCAAACCCAAACAAACTAACTTCTTTCATTTAAAACTAAGTAAAATATTAATGACCAATGTTTGTCCACCTCATGTTAGCCACAACATGTGAACATACAATCACATTGTTGGCTAAGTCTGGATGCTCCTACATCATCATGGAACTGATCATCCACTGCTAGTGGATCATCTGACTTTGGAAATCTAGACAGGAAATCTGCAACTATGTTCTCCTTTCCTGGACGGTCCATGAAAGTTATATCAAACCCCTATAAAAGCAACAACTAATGAGTCACTCTTCCATTTGTAATAAGTTTATTGGCTAAATATCTAATGGCAAAGTGATCGGTATACATGAATAATTGGTAGCCAATTATATAATGTCTAAATTTATTAATAGCATAAATGACAGCCAAGAATTCCTTTTCCGCCACTGTATAGTTTAATTCAGAAAGAGTGATATTCTTGCTAATATAGTAAATAGCGTAGGGCTTCTTGTCCTCTTCTTGACTGAGAACTGCCCCTATCATTGTATCAGATGCATCTGAAGAAATGTGAAAAGGTAGCTCCCAATTAGGGCCACGTAAGACTGCGACAGTTGAGACCAGATTCTTCAAATCTAAAAAATCAGTGTCACATTTGTCAGACCAATGGAATTCAACATTTCCAATTAATGCATACAAGGGTGAAAAAATTTGTGAGAAATTCTTTATAAACCTACGGTAGTACCTTGCATATCCAAGGAAACTACGTACCTCTGTTTGAGTACAAGGTGTGGCTAATAAAATAACTACCTCTACCTTTGCCAGATCTACCTGTATTCCAACTACAGAGATGTAGTGCCCTAGGATCACTCCTTTGGTCATCATCATGTGACACTTTTCATTTCTCAAACATAATCAGGTAGAAATGCATCGTTCCAATACTTGTTCTAGTGTTTGCAGTGCCTGATCAAAATCAACTCCATATGGAGTAAATTCGTACATGTAAACCTCAAGTCCCTCATTTATTAAATCAGAAAAAATGTTGATTATGGCCCTTTGAAATGTTGTTGAGGCATTGCAAATTCTGAACGCTAATACCCTATAGGCGAATGTACCCCAGGGGCATGTAAAGGTCATTTTATCTTGGTCTTCAGGGGCTATCTAGATTTGATTGTAACCAGTGAAACCATCAATAAAAGATAAGAACCGCTTTTCTGCCAATGTATCAAGGACCTTATCAGTAAAAGGGAGGGGGAAGTGGTCTTTCTATGTTTATTTATTCAATTCTCTGTAATCCAAAAAGATTCACCACTTACCATTCTTTTTAGGAACGAATACTAGAGGAGAGACCCATTTTCTATCTGAAATAGGATAAATGAAGTTTACATCTAGCAGATTTTCTAATTCATCTTTTACAACATCTTTTAGATGCAGGTTTAACCTCCGCTGAGGCTGCTGAATAGGTCGAGCATCCCTTTCAGTATAAATGTGATGTGTGCATAGTTGAGAATCTATACCCTTCATTTCTGGGTAGTCCCAAGCAAAGGCTCCTTGTTCCCTTATATTTTTGTAAAATTTTAACGAGCTTTTGCTACCTGTTACTATCTAGACTGCCATTGATATTTAAAACTTTTCTTGGTTCAATTTCAATTGGCATGCTGTTATGAACATCAGTCATGGGTATGTGTTGGTCATCAATGTCTGCTAAGGGGTCCTCTTGTGCTTTGTTATCAAGAAATTCTTTTAACATTTGGCACTTTAAATTTTCTGAAGTAGATGGTTGGTTCATGAAGTTATTTATTACATCGTCTTCAGTTTGACCTTTGAATTCAAGTGCTTCAACTATTGTCAGTGGTGAACAAATGTTTTGTTCCCGGTATGTATGTGGCTACTTGTGAATATTTACAATGGGAGGACTTGGTTTGGCAGGGGGGTATATGGCAATATTATTTATGGCATCTCTTATAGAAATGGTCATGTTACCTGTTCGACAGCCTATGTAAGCATCAAACGTTGCTAACCAAGGTCATCCCAATATCAAGGGATGCCCATCTAACCTACTTTTTGGGTTAATAACTAAAAAATTTGTTGGGTACTCCCATGAATCAACAGAAACCAAGATATCCTGTAATAAACCTTCTGGTTTGAGAACATATTTGTCAGAAAGTTCCATCAAGGTGGATGTGGGTTCCAAGGTTGTTATACCTAACTTCTCGCAGGTTTCCGTAGTTAAGATGTTGATGGACGCCCCAAAATCAACTAATGTGTTTGAAAAAGAGTGGCCAAATATTTGTACTGTGACTATGGGGTTTCCTGGATCCTTGTATTTTATTGGTGTTTCTATACCCAATAGTAAGTCTGACAGTGCTCCCACTACATGAATAGTTGGTACAATATTTTCTTTCCTCAACTATTTTTTTCCACGCAGTTCTTTAGTTATTTTAGCATAGATAGGAATGTCTTGTATAGCCTATAGGAGAGGAATTTTAATGCAAAGTTTTTTTTAATTCCCCCAGGAGATCAAAATATGAAGAGACTATTATTTTAGGTAGTGTTAATCTCTTAGGGAATGGAGAGGAAGAAATAATAAGGTTTTCAGGATCTTTCTGGTCAACTGTGTCCCTCCCCTAGTCTATCTCTGTTTCTGTCGCAGTTGCTTGTTTAGGTACTATTGGAATTTTAGACTCAAGTTGTGGCAGGGTTGTATCTTCTTCAGGTGAAATAAAACACCCTCATCGCAACCTAAGTTCATTGCATTGCTTGTGTTTAGTTTCGAGGTTTGGGTTCTCAACAATCTGGATTAGCTGAACCAGTCTATTATTGGGATTAGGATTGGGTTGCGTTGGCAGTTGAGGACTCATAATAGGTTGAGGATTGTGTTGGACTGGGTATGGAGCTTGTAATGTGGGTTGATTCTGAGGCCCTGTTCCCATAGGTAAATTGGTCATCCCCAGGGGTCGCTGCCAATTTTGAGACCAATTTGTATTATGTGAAGTGGAGGCAGGCCACTGGGACTGATACGGATTGTTTTGCCAGTAAGTGGGAGAAAAAGGAAGATTTGACCAACTATTATCTGAAGGGGATCATGTTGGCCAAGGAGGCATGGAAAATGATCGGGATGGCCAAGAAGACAAAGGTGATTGGCCCTACCATGTTGTTCCAGGGTTCTGTTGATTAAATTGTGGGGGAGAAAAGAACTAAGATGTGTCTTGTGGCATACTTGGTCATGCTTGCCACTACTGACATTTATTTATTAGATACAATGGTTCTATTTCTTCTTCTACATCTTTAAAAACCTCTTTCAACCCTGGGAGTGAAGGGAAATGGTCATTGGCGTGGTCCTTGGTAAAAATGGCACATGTATGGACCATGTCTAATGGACACTCCTGCTGGTTGTGCTTCTTCCAATAGCGTGGGAAAAAAATAGCCAAGTTCTGTTCTGCTAAAACTTTCTTCTGCTTGGCTTATATGACATCTAGCTGCGTTGTGAGGATGCCTAAGATATCAGTTTCAAAATCTTCTAAAATATTTATGAATTCTTCTCTAGTCACGCTGCCACCTAACTATTTATAATTCCTCGTAACTGAATCCCGTATGGTTGTTCTACTTCGCTTACTACCTTGAGAGCACCTGATACACAATGAAATAATGTCATCATATTCCTCTTGATATATGTCCCCTTTTCCCATTATATTAAGTGTCTCTACCCATTCTTATTTCATTCCTTTAATCATTGTTGCTTTCAAAATATCTTTAGATAGTGCAGTATATGGAGATCTTTGCAAATTATACTGAAATTGTTCAACATATGCTTCTAATGTCTCATTGTATTTTGCAGAAATATTGAATATTTTATCTTTTACTTCTCGAGTCCAGCAGTAATCTTGATATTTTTTAAGAAAATATTTTTTTCATCTGATCCCAACTATTAATGGTTCCCCCACCGAGCCCCATAAACCAGCGTAATTTTGTACCCTTCAAATTAGAGGGAAATAGTTTCAATTTTTAAGGGTCATTGGTGTAGTCATATCCTCTACATAAGACATCAAATTCAAATAAAAATGCATCTGGATCTTCTGAGGTAAATCCATTGAAGGTGGGATTGTTTTGTAATGGAATAGATTTCATAGGGGCATTTGCGGTCAGATCAATAATGGGATAATCCAATGTTGATTTTTGTCTATGGTTCTGGTTATGTTCCATATGATCAAAGATGTGCCAATAATATTCAAGGATTTCTTGATCTAGGAAAATGATTTGAGTATAATTAGGGAGTGGATTTGGAGGAGCCCTTGCAACACTTCCTTGATCTAGGATACTGGGTGTCTCTGTCTCAACCACTGTCTCAGAAGATCCAGGCTCTGGAGTTTTTACCTGTATTGCACTACTGGTTTCTAACTCTCCTTCCTGCAAATTGCAAGAATTTCCCTCTCTTAAAGGGTCGGGAGTTAAGTGTTCTATTGTCTATAGGCTTCGTTCAGACCCTTCTGTTTCACTGTCAATCTCGACGTGGGTTTTAGATGGTGAGGCTGTTGCCTGAGGGACTATAGTAGGACTCTGTGCAGGAATGGTTCTGGGTCCTACGGATGCCCGGGATTCAGCCTTCTTAATTATTTCGTCTATATATGTTGTTCTGCCAAGGGCAGTTGATCCCTTGGGTTTTGTGGATTCTAGTGGGAGGTTTTGATTCAATTCTACCTTTTTATTCCTAGTCATAAAAAAAAACAAATACACCTATCCTATTAACCTTTGCACAATTGCTGAGAAGCGGGCTGGAGAGAAAGCATTTTTCTTGCTAGTACGCAGGTTCTTACCTCTCGTTTTTAATAACCAGTTCGTTCACAACAAAAGGAAAAAGAAATAAAAGACATCACTTCTAAACACACTCCCTGGCAATGACACCAAAATGTTGAGTCAAGAAGGTGATTGTTTTAAGGGTAACCTTAATGCTTTACATTAATTATCAATCCAGGGCAAGTCTTGTTATTTCAAGAGTGTAAGAAAAATATATGCAAGTGATATCAGAGGTTAACTACTAGAGATCGTTGTAAGAAAGATTATCTAATTCTCGAAGTTCAATCAAACCAAATTGAACGTGAACCATGAAATACCTCAGACCAATCAAAGAAACAAATTCTATTCTAAGCTTATGCAAAAATAATCACTCAATACTGAAATAAATAATAGGTTGCAATTGAACAACACGCTTTGATGAATTGAAGAACTACCTTAATGAATTGAACAACAATCCTAATGAATTGAACAACAATCAATTATTCTAGATTTTTCAATGGAATTTTCTATTAATCAACTAATAGCATCATTCAGAATTAAACATCAATCCAAACGTTCACATTTATGGTGGAAAGATTCAAGAAATAACTGTATGCGGAACTGAACAACAACTGCGCTGAAACTAGTCTAACAAATGTAAAAGCGTCAACTCCTGATAAAAGAACATGAATGATAAATCTAATCTAGCAAAAAGGGAGTTATAACATATCACGCCTGTGATTAACCAATTGAATGATAATGCTATGAAATGCAAAGGATAAATAAAAATGCAAGATCCGTAAATAAACGTATAGCACAGAATAGCAGGAATTTGTTTATACTGAAAACACCAATTTCTTCATTAATCAACAGAGCAATACATTAGCACAAACTTGACGATTATGTTAGAATACGTTTATTACAGGAAAATTATAATACATGAACTGTCCCCTCCTCTCTTTCACCTCCAGCCATTTATAGCTTAAAGGCGAAATAAAACAGAGTAACGGATCCTCCCCGCATGAGGAGATCCTGTTGCTTCGTGGCTATCAACTGAATACTCCGAGAGTAGGTGTGCCTCTACATATTCCGCTGATTCACAGGAGCCGATACGATTCCATTTACTTTTCTTGTCTGTTGTCATTTGGTCATCCTAGTCCACAATTTGGTTGTTTCGCTCCCCTATCAATAAAGACAGCAACAAATAAGTTTTTATGCTATTAAATACATATTTTTTCAATAATTTATTCTACCTTACTTTTGCATTGTTTTCCTTTACTTTATTGCTAAGATGAAGGGAAAATATATAAAAACAAATGACAAATTGTTGTAAAGATAAGGGTAAAATGTACCTTCTCCTCAGCCCAAATAGTAAAAATAATAAATAAAACATTAAACAATAACTAGAGTTCTAAATAAAATAGTAAATAATAAACTACAGTCTTGAAACAGTAAAAAATAAGTAAAGTTAAGAGTTATTTAAGAAATAGTTAATTAACAAAAGTAAATAAATGAACAAAGAGTTAAACTAAGAAACTACGAAAAATTAGTAAAGTTAAAAAAAGTAAATAAAACTAAGAGAAACACTAAATTAAGTAAAACTAACAAAAAGTAAGTTAAACTAAGATAACACTAAATTAAGGAAAACTTAAATTTCATGTTGACACAGTGAATGTGCGCATGTGGTTCCCATTCCATTGTTTGGTTTATTTAATAGAAATTGAGGAAGATTCATGGATCATTCTTTCATCTGTTCTCTGGAGAGAAAGGTATTGTAAGGCAAAGGATATTGTGGCAGTAGTACGTTGATTGAGGGCTCGGTGGTGGCCAACTGTGGAAAGATTACATACAGCTGAGCCTACTTTTGGGTGGAGAGTTGTCCCCAAAACTTTGTTGTGGTTAGCAAGATCAAATCATGTTCAATTGTGGAATCTCAAGCAAGGAGTATCGCCATTATAGGTAAGTGGTCTTTGCCCATTTATTAAATTTATATGATGATTAGTTAAATATTTTTGGGTTGATTATTAATTTTATAATTGATATAATTAATTGCATGTTAAATTGGGGTTATTACAAGTCTTTAATGTTATGTTTTGGCCTTTGACCATTTTTGGACCATGTATTACTTTACTGCTTTGCCATTTGGCATTTTTTTTACTATTTACTACATTGGGCATGCTAGCAATATGAATATTAATATGATTTCTTTGATTTTCACTATGTTTCATAAATTCAAAAGTCTCCCTTGAATCATTTACATTTTCAAAACATTTTCAAATTTTCAATTTTCAATTTGATATTCATATAATGACTTAAAATTTTAAATTGATTTTAATATTTAAATATTTTGATTGAATATTAATCTTGATTATTATATAAATTAAAAATAAAAAAATATTATTATTATTATATAATATTACTTCTCCCAATTAGTTGTTTCCTATAAATTTTGGAGAAACCTCTAGCCGTTCCCACACTCGTACCGAAGTAAAAACTTATACATACATGTTTATACTACTTATCTAAAAACTTTGGTAATAATAAGCCGAATTAAAAAATAATACTAATATCAAGCTAAGAGATAATAATACTAATACTAGTCTCCATGTATTGTCTTAAATGAAATTTTGATGTGATGTTACACATTAATGAAAAAATCTTCATTAATTGATAAAGTAGATTGAAATCAGTTTTATTAAGAAAAATTATTTCCACATTAACATCATGTTGTTGACATTTTCTCAAAGCTTATGTATTATTTTTTAGATGCTTCGGGTGAATACTTCACTCATATTCGGGAACTATAAACTTAACAAATGATAGGAAAAGTGCTTGACTGTGACAGCCTCATTAAGAGTTAATTAGTATGAATAACTGAAAAGACAATTTGTTTATTTTATTATTTGTTCACTTTATTTTTGATAAAATAAACTCAAAAACACCATTTTACTTTGAATTACTGAGTTAGAAAATGAAAAGGGAATCTCTTAAACTGTTGGTAAGTTTCTAATAATAGAGGTGGTTGGGAACAGTTGGAGGACAGTTACCTACCCTCCAGGGATAAAAGGAAATCCCAGGAGAGGGATAGGGGTTCTGTGAATTTCTGGAAAAGGGTAAGATGCAGTAATCTCTAGAGCTGGGTGAAAGACCAGTGGAGAATAGTCTCTGCAAACCGTATTGCCAGAATTTTCTGTCTGTGGCTGGATTGGCCATCCAGAGGTCACAACAGAAGGATTATTCTTTGTTCCCGTGGCACCGACTGATATTCTGGAGCTAGGGGGCAAGAGGAGGACGTCATTGCCTCCCTTGATGGTTGGGAGGACCACAATTTAAGGGCTATTATCTCCTACCAGATAAGTGTTATTTAAATTTTTATGTTACTAATACTTAGAAATTGACTTGGAAAGATTTCTGTAAGTAGAGTTTGTAAGCGAGAATGTTATTATGGTACCTACCCAGTAATAATTAAATAGTCTGAAGTATGTTACTGTGGAATTAAAATTTTCCATTATGTGAAATAATCTCGACATAGACAGTAGTAGAAATATGAAGAAAAATGTATATCCTGTTTTATCCTAGGGTTGTAAAGAAGAGTACAATAGAAGTTCTTACAGGTATTATTATAGATAGCCAAGGTGTAAGAACTGATACCAAACCATAGATAATCACTTCGACTGATAAAAGAAAGGAATGTAATGCAGTAGTTGAAGTAGATATTCACTCAATAAAAGTAAGAAATGATGCAGGGTAAAACCGAGAATTATGATGAGACCTTGCAGGGTTGAAAGTAAATCAAAACTGAACTTGTGGAGCCGAGTCTGGGTTGGAAGCCCTAACTCGCCCCTGTTCTTTAGAAACTAATTATGCACGGCCATTGTGAGGATATAGTGGGCCGGTCACTGTATCTAAATATCTAGGTAAACATATAAGCATGCAGAGCAAACAAAACGTGTATAGCCGTATGAAAATCGATAACTGGCCCATTAAGCACCTGTATTTTAACTATTAACTAGAAAAAGAAAGTTTAGCAGTGCATGCAATGTGGAAAGAAAACATAAACACTGAAATTACCATCACAGTGCAACAGTAAGAAGCATACTGACCATACTATCATGTTATCGAATCCTCTGAAGAAATTTAGATGAGACAGGCATTGTAAGCAAAAGGTTAACCATATAAAAAAATACATTTACATACTGCCAAATTGATTCTTTGCACCAACGGCGCAAGAAAGACCAGCATGCGAAACCCATAGGTCGTATTGAATTATAGAGCATGGAAATTATAACAGAAATCCAGAAGGAGTTCTAACCAGTCTTGGCAAATTCATGTTATAAAAGATTACAAAAGCCACCGAAAGACGAACTTAAATACATTAGTAAAATAGTGTCGGAGCGTCGGAGGTTAAGGGGTTAACCGTCCTCACAACCCGACCAATCAAATCGACATAGTATATAAATGTTACAGCCAAAGAAAAGCATAGCGCAGAATCATAGTAGTAGCGTAAACCCAGTTCACTCTAGAAACTATCTTATCACGGAACGCTGTGATAATACCCTGAGCCCTAAGACAAAGGAGAAACCCTTTGCTGAAATCCACAAGGGTTGAACTTTTAGCAGAGAACTATAAGCGTATACGCCTGTTAGTGGTGTACCTGGCAAAGGAGAACACGGCCGGTCAGGGAATGTACACTTTAAGCAAATGGAAGGGTCTTTTAAGGTAAGGCCATAAACCTGTAAAAATGCAAAAGGAAACAACACGGTCAGTAGGGCGACGAAGGAAATTAAACAAATAACTCAGAAAACGTAGGGTATTCATGTTAACACTGAATACAAATTCTTTTATTAAAGCTCACTTGTAGGTATGTAGGTACCGGTTCGGAAATGCTGTCAAGGAGAATTGAGTTCATGAGTAAGGAGAAAATCTATAAGAACCTGCGGAATAACTCTATATCGATAAAACCAAATAGAAGACTGGAGAGACTCCAGCATAGTAAATAAATAACAACAGAAATGGGTTATTTTCTTGAACTTTCTCGCCCACGCGTTCTTAGCGCCGAGATAAACCTCCATAGCAGTTACCCATCGAGCACACTGTCAACCCGAGAAGGAAAGAAATTAACAGTTGAACCTTATTCATCTGAGGAAGCTAGCAGTAATGGAATAACAGAGTTACCAGGGAAAGGAGCATAGCTTTAAGCTGCAATCTGGACGAGAAAACCTATGGCAGCGGCTACCCTCAGGCGCGCCATGCATGGTAGAAACAGCCACTGAACCAGCGAAAATCACTGAAGGAGTCTACAATCTCATTTCCCTCCAATAACCCGAGAAACTCGAGTTGTGAGCAGCTGTCATTCCGGATAATACCAATAAAACCAGCTTTCGGCATTTGGCGAGACAAATTTTTGCCACGTTCATTCCACCGTATGTCAAGAAGTTAATCCCCTCGAAAGGAGCGAAGATATTATTGTGGAGTTTAATTACCAGATCACCGTATGGTATATCCTCAGGATTGTGTATCAACCCAACACACAAACGAAATAAAAACACCAGGGCAGGCATAAATGCGTCCACGTCTTTGGACGAGATGTATGTATGGTGAATAGGTACGCCAAGTTTGATAACCACACCATAAACATTAGAGTAATCCCAATACATTAATAATATGCAATATGAGGTTGTAAATTACGTGGGAGTGGTATTGGAATTAAGTTCTATGTTTAGCATAATGTGAATACTGGTTATTGAATTTAAGTTCGGTGAATTGCATAGCGTGAATATTTAATCTGCCTGTGCTCTATCAGCGAACGTGTGATCCATAGGTAAATTTTTTTTGTTTTGAGTGAATTTGAGTAATTTCTTGATTGATGTATGTGACATTGACCAGTTTCTATTTAAAATAGTGGAGAGAAATTAATTGTTGAAGAATTAGCTTTCTTAGTCTTTGGTATTTTTTTTTTTTAATAAAATAGATTTAAATCAACCATTATTAAAAATTATATTTATTTTAATATTAAGTTTTTAAATAAAGAAGTTAGATTTTTTTCTTTATTTTGTTGGTCTTTCTTTTATTTTTTTAATTATTTTAATAAAATAGATTTAAATCAACCATTATTAAAAATTGCATTTTAATATTAAGTTTTAAAATTAAAATAAAAATAAAAATAAAAATTACTTTAAAGAGTTTAAAATTTTTTTATTTGCAATTATGTACTATTCAATTTTTTTAATCAAATTAATAATGTAATTAAAAATTCAATTTAAATAACATATACAAAAAGTACTAACCACTAAAAAGAAAGGAAGACATTGGATCAAGAAAGCCTTAATCTTGCTCAGATTAGACAGGAGTTGGATCTTTGGTTGTAGCCCTGGTAAGTCAACTATAATTGTCTTCCTTTCTTTTTAGTGGTTAGTACTTTTTGTATATGCTGTTGTCTCTAGACTTAGATATTCAGTGTCGATAGATATGGTATAGACTGTTAAAACTTTTTATGTTTTGGTTGACATAGTTTGAACTTCGATGGCCAAAATACCTGGTTTCTTGCTGGCAAATTGAGGTCTAGTTTTGTATCTTTTGCCCGACTTTATTAATAGAAAATAGGAGGAATCACCTAAGCTTACAAAAAAAAAAAATCAATTTAAATAACAAAAATCACAATCTTATTCCAAATTATATTACATATGTCAATTTATTACAAAAATCTTGTAAAATCCTATCCACTGAATCATTCAAAAGATTATATCTGTCACTGCAACACATATATATTGATATGAAACATATGCTATGACAATCCATTCCTAAGTGGAAATGAATTAATCTTTTAAAACTTTGTGATGATTTTTAGACTCCTTTTAAAATTTTGTGATAATTTTTAGGAGTCTAATTTCGAGTAGAAATTTTTTAGATTCACAAGTTTGAATTGAAAACTCTCCACAATCTAAGATTTTCAAGAAGCTAAATCCATATAAAAGCTAACTTTAAATATAAAATTTGACAAAAAAATTCCAGCAGATCCTTGCCAAAAATATCCAAAAGCAAAGCATGTTTAGAAAAACCCTAATCAGAAATAAGCATCATTCTATTTACATCTTTCTACCTGCTGATACAACAAATGTCAAATACATTTAATTACCATTCGGGAATTATAAATAAATCATTGCCTTTCAATTTGTCCACTGTTTTCAGTCTGGTGAAGCCATGACTTGTGACCATGATTCTTAAATAGGCTCGGCATCGTCCTGTAATCGTACCAGGCAACATTGTTTTCTCAGCTCTTCTACTATTGTTGTGCCCTCGAATCGCTCACTTATGACAATGGATCGAATCTGCTTGCATGATAATGCTATTACTCCCAAACCAGGACCTTCAACCCCTGCACAATGATAAATTTCCAGCGATCGTAACTTACTGCAAGATGCAAGATTGGCTAATCCTTCATCTGTGATCCTTGTCGATACTAACGTTAAATGACACAACTTGCTGCAGCTGGTAGCAAGAAAGCCAAGTCCCTCGTCTGTCACAAAATTGCAATTGGTGACATCGAGATATTCTAATTCCCTGAAATTTGCGAGGACCTTTAAATTACTGATATTTGTGCACCAAACCAGGCTCAAATGCCTGAGCATTTTGGCACCACTTGCTATACTAGCCAAGCTTAAATCATCTACTGCTGTAAAACTGAGATCCAGAATTTGCAGATTACTACAGAGACCGATGGCAGAAAACCCTTTTGAAGTTTGTACTAAGCACCCACTGAGATTGATTCTTTCAAGCTTTCTGTTGGAAAGAAGCAGAGTCTCCAATTCTACATCTTTGACCAAGGAGGCTGACCTCAGTGACAACTCCTTCAATTCCATCCCATTGAAATTTAACAGAGCCAGACATTTCCCATCACTGTGGAAGCCATCCAGTGCAAGTGATGTTAGAGCCTTGCAATCCATTATATGAAGCAAGGCAGACTCTGTCAATAGCTTAGCTACCAAACAAAGCTTCTCAAGCTTTCTACAGTTCTGTATAATCATGAGCAGAGCAGCATCATTTAAAGGAGAGGACCAGTTGAAATACACAAACTCCTTCAGATTTTTGTTTGCTGCAACAATGGTTGCTAATGAATAATCAGAACAGGCTTGTTGATCCCCATATGTATGAATAGACAGAGCAATCAAAGTTGATAACCCTGACAGCTCTCTCAGGCTCCCCTTTAGGAACTTCAAAGACAAAATCTGCAAATATAGACAGTGGGTAGCCAGAGACCCGAGGACCAAGGTGATATCGATGGAATAAGTGCCAGGGACGTAGTCTCCAAAATCTAGAGAGAATTTCAGAAGCTTTGGGCAATTCTTCCCTATCTTGGACAAACCAGAGGGGCTGAATCCAAAGAAACCTGTTAAACTCAACTCTTGGATATTCTTGCAATTTCTCAGTGAGTCGAGCGCACCATCAGACAAATTCCTGCAATCCTTAAGATTGATAGACCTAAGCCTCTTACAAATTCTAGCGATGGCCTCGATCCCAGAATCCATTAAATTGGGTATTGAAGATAAGGAAATCTCCTGGAGCATAGTATAATTTTTCACAAATGCCACAAGCCCCTGATCTGAAATGCATACCTGAGGCTGTTCAGGACTCCCTAGTGATAAGGTTAGTAGGTTTTTAAGGGATTCCGAGATCAACTGGAGATCTGAGTCCTGCAATTGGTCACAGCATTCATGGAGTTGCAAGTGCTTAACATGTTTGAAGCGGGGAAGCAGAGAAGGGAGGAGTGCAGTCGACCTGACACTGAGCTTGTGTACAGCCCATTCAATTGCGTGGTTCCAGGCTTTGCAGACCATGGACGCCGAGTACCGATCCTGCGGCTCCGACAGCTGTGTTAAGATGAGGGACAACAATCCGCTGTTTCCCATAACCAATTCCATGCTATTCTTCATTGCTAGTGTTGTTCTGTGAAAGAAGAAATTTACAGAAAATAATGGTGGTCAGGACAACCGCAAACTATTGGCAGAAATATGTCAAAAAGCTGTAAAACAGAGCTTCCCCCTATCTCCTTTGCTCAAGTCAACGATTCTTCATTGCAACCTATCATCCCTTGGAAGCGTAGGAATCTCTGGCGTTGACTTTGAATAATTCAGCCATTGCAGTCCCTCTGAAATACAAACACACCTTTCAAGATCATTTGTCACCGCCATGAATTGTGTGGGAATAGCGTCAAGACGTGGGATTTAAATATCAATTATGGACACATAAAACAGTGAACGATAACTAATATGAATTGTGTGGGACATGGGAATAGCGTCAAGACATGGGATTTAAATGTCAATTATGGACACATAAAACAGTGAACGATAACTAAATATTTTCCTGGCTTATGATAGTGAACGATAGCTAGATATTTACTGGGGCTATTGACCCATTAATTGTAGGAGTTGTATATGTCTACTGTTATTGTGTGTGTTATGGGTCGGTTGTATCTATTCATTATGGTTGTGTTAGAGACTTATTAATGTGTGTGAGTTGGAGTTGTATAGGTTTACAATTAGATTTAATGTATATTAGATATTAGATTTAATGTATATGTTTATTTTGTATAGATTTATTATTGTGTTATTGATTTATCAATGTGTTTAAGCTGTATATATTTATTATTAGATTTAAGTATATAATTCAGTAGTGGATAAGTATACAATTGGATTTAAGCAAGTATATTATTAAGAAATATACATATATAACTTTGAGCGTTAATGAATCAATAACAAAGTAGATATTATTTGAAAAAAGTAAACAAATTCATGAAACTCATAATTAATTTTCTTGAAATATATTATTACATCTTAATTTTTTTTTCTTTTAACCAAATATAACTTTTAATTAATTTTATAAAATTATTTAAATTAATTTAAAAACTATATATTAATAATTAAAACAAATATACTAAAAAAATCGAATTTATAAAAAAAAAACAATAAAAACCTAAATTAATTATTCGTTATGAAATATAATTTTTCCATTCCAATAAACTGGAGACCCAAACAACCACTTTCACATATGGCTAAAACAGGTTATTGCACTCGATATTAGTTTCATAGTATATTGATATGAAATAGATAGTATGACATTCCATTCCTAAGATGGAAAATGAATTGTCATTCATGGTTATTGATGGTGTATTGTATTTGAGAGGAGGAGGAGATGCAATTCTTTTTATAATTAATATAAAGTTATTTTTATATATCGAGTTATTTTTATATATTAGTTAATGTTAATTTTTGAATAGATAGGTTAAAAGAAAGATATTTTTTAAAATAAGAATTTTTAAAACTTAATAAATTTCATTAAAAAAATTACATTTCCAAAAATTTGATTTTTTAATATATAATAATTTTTAAATTAAGATAAATTTAAAAAAATTTAATTTTAAAATTTTTAAAATTTTTGTTTCATAGTTAAATTTATTAACCTAAATTATTATATATTAAATATTAAAAAAATATTTAATAGTATATAAAAAATAATATTTAATATTTAAAATTATATATTTATATAATATTATATAAAAAATATATATAATTAATTAGTATGAGTTGTTTTTTTATTTTTTATATAATTTATAAATGCATTTTAAATTATTAAAAGAAATTATAACTGAATGATATATATTTTTTATTTTTATTTTTGTAAAGAAGATCTTTGCTATTTTCTATAAATTACAACTTTTAGTCTCATTCTGCTCGTACGAAATCAGGTCCCAGGTCTTTTACACTAGAGCCTGGCATGTCAACCTGGTGCATCCTTTGTAGCTATTTCTCAATTCACCCCAGCCAAACGCTTTGGTAATGCTACCACAAGCTGATTTCTTGGATGGCTCTGTTGATATATGCTAGAGTCTAGGTTGCTCGAGGGTCTCCCCCTATCTCTTGTACAGAGACAATTGCCTTCACCAAAAAGCACTTCAGTATCCAATTGGTGCGGATGGAGTGATAGAACAAAGATCATCTTTTGTGAGTATTACCATGGTCAGTAACCATAGGGTTCAATTCTTCTTTGGTCAGGTCAGCTTCCTCTTCTTCCTTAGCCTTTGGATCTTGTTCCCACCCATGAATCAGAGATTAAATGTAACAGAGTGTACCATCTGAATAGGTCTGGAACAAATTTTGCATCACCACTTTACCAGAATTGTGACCACCTTTAACTGTGGCAGGTTTGGGAAAATATTTAATATTATATAAAAAAAAAAATTTAATATTTAAAATTATATATTTATATCATATTATATAAAAAATATATAATTAATTACTGTGAGTTGTTTTTTTTATTTTTTATATAATTTATAAATTCACTTTAAATTATTAAAATAAATTATAACTAAATGTTATATATTTTATTATTTTTTTTGTCAACTTAGAAGATCTTTGCTATTTTCTATTCATTAAACAAAATGCAGGTCATAAAAATTTACAGCTTTTAGCCTCAACCTGCCCATAGGAAATCAAGTATGTTGTACATCTTAAAGAGTTATAGGCCATCCAAAACTTAAACATCTTAAGGCAGTCTCTTACTGTCTTTAAGTAGCTATTATCTACCTTTCGTTTCATAAACATATAAGAAACTGTAAATTCTATCTATTATCATAACAAAAACATAAATATAGAAAGTCAATCATCAGATGACTCTATAGAAGTCAGGTCTTTTACAATGGAGCCTGGCATGTCAACCTGGTGCATGCTTTGTAGCTGTTTCTCAATTCGCCCCAGGCAAACGCTCTAGTGATGCTGCCACAAGTTGATTTCTTGGATGGCTCTGTTGATATCCGCTAGAGTTGAGGTTGCTCGAGGGTCTCCCCCTATCTCTTGTACAAAGACAATTTTCTTCACCAAAAGGCACTTCAATATCCAATTGGTGTGGATGGAGTGATGGAACAAAGATCATCTTTTGTGAGTATTACCATGGTCAGTAACCATAGGGTTCGATTCTTCTTTGGCCAGGTCAGCTTCCTCTTCTTCCTTGGCCCTTGGATCTTGTTCCTGCCCATTAATCAAAGGTTTGATGTAACAGAGTGTACCATCTGAATAGGTCTAGAACAAATTTTGTATCACCTCTTTACCAGACTTGTGACCACGTTTAGCTGGGGCAGGTTTGGGAGCTTTGGCTTTCCCCTTATCCTTTGCAGCCTTCTTAGTCGATTGGCCTTTCACCATTATCTTCAATTTCCGGTCTTCCAACAACTTTATGTGTAGGCAAGAATTTCTTGGAAGACCTGCAATAGTACAAATCATGACAAGATTAAAGCAACCTGTGATATAAACAGGAGCATAAAGCTATCTAGAAGGCAGCAGGGCCTAGTTGTCTTCACTGGCATACACTAGACTCAACTTTGAAAGACTGATAGAAATCGATTTTGAAACAAACAACAACTCCTAAATAGACCAGCAGGCCATGAACGAAAACTTTGCCATATACATAACGTAATAAACCAAAATCCCCATTCTCACAATAGACGAAACCCAGGTAATCACATTATAATAATTTACAATAGTACATATAACCTCATAATTGGATAAATCAAGAAAAATGACAAAACCACCGACATGACTGACCCACTGAAAACTGGAGCCTTTGCTGCAAACCTTTATAGTGCCACCACCGACATTAAAATCATTTGAGGCCATACTGTCTAATTCCAAAAACTGGTGGTTATAGTACAAATTAGAGCCATGCAGAGACGAGGAAATAACAAAAAACCCAAATTGGACAAAATAAAAACCCTCCAATGCAAGAGACAGACAATCCAGATCATAGGAACGCCATGCAATACCAGAATATAGCCTACAAAGCCAATAACTCCATACAAAAGCTAAGTAAAACTCAAATCAGACAAAAGCACTAGCAACATGGAGAAGGAAGTTCTAAATTATACCCTTCGTGTGACTGAAATATTGAACACATAACCCACTAACTTCTTTCCATTCCAGGCTATCCGCGATGAAAATTTCTAACTACCGGGAAGCAAAAGATTTACATCGAAAAAGACACAGGTAATCCACAGAGACCAGCCTTTTCCTCTCCATGGGATGAAAACCAGAAGCATGTTTCATGGCAGAAATGAAAGGGGGATTTAATACATAAACCAGGTAATCCACAACTATACAGTGAAGTAGATACAGGTAATCCAAAAAGACCAGAATCCTCATATTCATTGAACAAAAACCAGAAACACATTTCATGGCAGATATGAAAGGAGAATTTGATACATACCCTCACAAATGACACACTGAAGGTGGTAGAGTTTTCCCGCGATCGTTGAACTGCTTGTTGATACTTTATGCATGACTGAAAACTAACCGCCAAGAAATGGCAAGGAGGATCTACATAACCCGCTTCCACCTCACACGTTGACATTTTCCCCAAAACATTCATGACAACCCACCTGATGCACCTAGCTGTTTTGCATTGCTATTTAATACCCTCATTAATCTCCGTGGGTGGAGCCGCCCATCATTACCTAATCTCTTCATCTTCGAATTTGGTGTGACGACCAACGCATGCTTCCTCCATGTACACTCACCCCATGTTCATGTAGGGTCCCATGCATGGCCAGTTGGCACCCTGATCGGGGGAACTAAAGGCCATATATTTCAAATTAGGAAAAGTATATAATTAATTTTTGGGGTTGCTATTTATATTTGTGCCAAGTGATATAAATATTTATATCTGAGCCTAGTCATATAAATATTTTGTGACAGAAAAGTGACCAAAACCACATATACAAAATAAACTAGTAATTGCACCATCACCAAGATGTCGTAAAGGAAACGTCGTAAGTTTCATAAAAAGATCCAATAGTTGTTAGGAAAGATATCTGTAGTAATTTTGGTCAATTTTAATAAAGGCAGGAAAAAATATTGTGTCCTGTCCCAATTTGTATTTGTAATTAAAAGCAAAGTTATAGAAAAAAACATGTTCAATTTGCAGTAATTTGCTCTCCAAATGCATTAGAAAAATACAATTAACAAACAATTTGAAGAAATAAATTTATTCACATACATAATTTAATATATTGCATGAGGGACTATACTCCTAGAGCAATCATAATTTCATAAATTTAATATAAAATTAAATTCAAAACGATAAACTTTATTGCTATACTTAAATGTACAATGTAATATGTAACAAGTGTAATTCTATTAATTATTTTTAGCTTCAAAATAATAAAATAAATTCCATTAATGATATTAGAAAAATATATTTAAAATATAATTATACTCTATGTTTATAAGTCATGCCTATTATTCAATTATTGCTCACTCTCATGGATGACGTTTTTTCTGTAATTGATATTTGATCTTTACTAAATTTTATCATAAATTTCAAACATAAACATTAATTAAGTAATTAACAATGGTGAAGGCTGAAGTTATGTGCATTTAAAAAAAAATAACTATCCAAATGAGTTAAACTAAAGTAATTTTGTGAAGGCCAAGAACGGAGTTTAATAAATATAAATATCGATTCCATGTGAACTTTAAGAGAGTATTTAAAATGATCTTGAGAACTAAAAAAACCTAATAAAAATCTGTATTTAAATTAATTAATAAAAATTCTAATTCTATGTCAACTACAGTGCGAATAATGTTTATGACCTTTTATGAATGGTAAATATAGAAAAAATAATAATATCAATAAAATATATTTATAATTACAAATATTTTCTTAATATTTTAGAAGAGCTTTGTAGATACACCGCTGAACCAAACATAAGTTCGAACACAAGTAGGTTTTATTAAGGAGAGACCAGGTAAAAAATCGGACTTCATAACTTCTTGCCAAAATAATCCTTTTTTTGTTAGTTTAGTGGAATTCCAAATTAAATGAATTTAATTTAACATTTTCTGAACATCCATCTTTGCTGAAGTTTGTTGTGTAAGCTCTAGCTATATATTCATCACATAAAATGAAAATTTATCTTCTCTTCTCTTAAGTAAAAGGTCTCCGCATGAGATTACAGCTTTGTGCCATCATGATGGCAGCAAAGCATTCTGTTTGGTTACTACCAGATCTGTTTTGTGTCTGGCTATGACAGTAGACTTCTCTAGCCTCTGCTGTGTACTACCGACTGCGGCCTCCTTTGTCTCTTCTTTTACTTTTTGGTTCGTGTGTATTTAAAGACGCTCTAGTTGTTCTCCAACAACTTATACTCATTCTCAAAGGTCGTTTGAATAAATTATATTCTGCATCTTTGACTAATTTACCTGCATGTTGGGATCTTTTCATGATCCAAGACTCAAGTTCATTTCCACCTCTGGGTGCTCCGGGTTCAATTCCATAAAGAATGATATCTTGGAACATTACCAGGTTCAATTCCATAATGAATGAGATTCTGGGACATTTCGTGTCTCAATTCCTAGAAGGATGAAACCTAATACATTGCCGACGGTTCCTTAACTTAAATACATTGCGTTTAACAGTGCATTGAATGATATGAAGTGAAAAAATGAAAATGCTGATTTGAAGAAGCAACAATCGGTCCAAAATCATGGTTGACTGAAGTTTGAGAATAAAATCATAAATAGAATAAAAGAGCAGAATCACAAGAGATATACCAGCACAAGGGTCGAAGTCTTCAACATGAGGCAAGAGGCTGATCTACTTTTGCATCTTTGTGAAAATTGGAGGGCCAGACCATGAAATGATTCAAATTACATGATGTATAGTATTTCATAGCAATGTGGAAGACATTAGTAATGTTTAGTGAGTTAATTAGTTAGTTGGGTTGAAGGAGGCATTGGATCTAATGGTCTAGAACATTTCAATTGTCTAACATTTCATCCAATGACTTAAACAAGGACAGAATAGCAGCTAGAGATGTTGTTTTCAAATAGTGACTCCTTACGGCGTAATAAACAAAATTTTTAATTGTCTTTTGTTTCCGCCCATTTTTCTTGTTCCTTGATTTTTAGGCTCCTTTTATGATTTCGTTGGTTATGGTTTTCTTTTTCCTTTGACCTCGTTCTTATATATATATATATATATATATATATATATATATATATATAAATTAGAAATGTAAATATAAATACAATTTAATTAATTAATTAATTAAATTAATTGAAATATATATTATTATCACTATTCATTAATATATTTTTTAAAAATAATAATGATAATAATAACCTAAAAATACAATAAAATTAGCTATTATTAATCAATTTTCAAAGTCAAACGACCATTTCTACATCTATTTAAACTTAATGTCGTGAACTAATCTCTTACCTAGTCCTGATGATGAACCACACTGGTTGGTTCGAAATGGTTGACAATGTCCCATTACATGTCACTACTACCAAAAAAATTCTATATCTTGTAACTAAAGAATTCTATAACTTGTAACTATGGATCAGATAAAACAAAATTCTAAAAAAAAAATCTATTGTATAAACTAAAATTCATTAAATGTTAATATATATATATATATATGTGTGTGTGTTATAATTTACTTTTATATTTCATAAATATTTATAAATTCATAAAATTATTTAAAATTTTAAAATTAAATTTTGCAAATAAATTTTAAATTTATTAAAATTTATTGATTGATTATTTCATTTTACTTATAATAATTTAAATAATTAGTATAAATAATTAAAATTACTTATTAATTCAAACGACAAATTTAATCTAAAAAATATTGTATATTTATCATTAAATATTAAATTATTATATAGTATTATAATTAAATTTTCTTATCAATTTAAATAATAAATTTAATAAAATAAAATATATTAAATTAAAATTAACATGTATGTTAATTTTGTAATTATATTTTCTTTAATTTTGTTTTTACATATTTCAACTGAGATGGAATGTATATTTTTTACATAGTGGTTTTTATTCTTTAATCTTTCTTCAGAGATTTGAATTTGTAATCTTATTGGAATTAAACCCCAAACAAACCAACCCACTGATATTCTATTTTTCAATAACGATGACATGCATATTATGCATATTAAATTTTCAAACATAATATTTAATTGCCAAAATATTTAATGACAAATAATTTTACAACCAAATTCCCTCCATTTATTAAAAATAAATAAATAAATATAAATGAAATCCTAAAAGCACCAACCCTATTCAAAGCCTTAAATTTTTTTCAACTATTA
Organism: Pinus albicaulis; assembly: GCA_034641835.2. Taxonomy (NCBI): domain Eukaryota; kingdom Viridiplantae; phylum Streptophyta; class Pinopsida; order Pinales; family Pinaceae; genus Pinus; species Pinus albicaulis. The sequence continues at coordinate 1,011,968,772 of CM076577.1, read as the reverse complement.
AATATTGTTGAGTTTGAGTAAACATAATAAATGCACATGTTGCTTAGTGAGGCCCCACATGTATAAATATTTGTATCAACCAAATTGTTTGGGAGTTGTCTTCTCAGGCAACAGAATAGCTCGGACCACAGGTTTTTGTTGGAATATGGTTCAGTAAAATTCAAAGAATGAGGTAGTTGCAGTGTTTGGAATCCATTTTTGAGAGTGGAAATGGATTCAACACTATCAAAAACCCTCAGGACACCCAAAATACTAAAGTTTAACAACTGTAAACAAGATTCTAATAAAATCTTTGCCAGATTTTTTCAAAATCTCTGCTAAATTCTAGGCCATTCTATTACTTTTTTAGACTACAGCGATTCGTTGTCTGCTAGATAAAAAATGTCCAAGTGGAAAACACAAGTTGGTCGACACAAGTCAAAGTAAACATCTTTGTCGACAGTTATTTTGTAGTACACTCGCATAATATCACTAACTACTTCAGAATAAATTTGAATACCCAACATAAGTCTTATTAAGTTATTTGTATTTATAAATGAAGTTTTTTTTTATTAAAATATATTTTAGTTATATATTTAATTTTTAATTTAAGATTTTAATTATTGTTAATTTTGTTATCTGGTTTATTTTGAGTGTATCTAATATTAATGAGTTGTTTATTTAAAAATAAGATTTCAAAATTTTAATTTAATTATTAATAATTATTATGTGGATAGTAGTGAGTTAACCTCTACTAAATATTATAGAATATTTTTAATAGTATACATAAACTAAAAGATAACATTTCTCTATAAAGTAGTTATGTTTTTCTAATTAATTCATTAATTTAAAAAAATGTCATATGAACTAAATTATAAGTTTTTTGAGCATGCCGTGTTAATAAGCTATGAGATTGGAAGAAGAGTTATTATTATTATCAATTTAAAATCAAGTTATATTTTAATTAGTTTTATGATGATTTTTTATTTATTTATTTTAGCAAAGTAAGACATATTATGAAATAAGTATTTTATTATTTATTATAAATGAGATATTGATATAACACTTGTTGATAATATTTTCATAATAGTTACATAGATTGAGATTTACTTTAAAAATATTATAACATATTTATCTTTTAATTAAATAAATTAAAAAAATGTCATATAAACAAGTATCATATAAAATAAATTATTAAACAAGTATCATATAAAATAAATTATAATTTTTTAAACTATAGCTCAAAAATTAATCCATATTATTATAATTATAAAATCCCCACCTAATAACAATGTCATGAAAAAAGAACGTGGATAGTGTGTACATCCACGGTCTTCGTCGAAACCAACGAAAGCTCGCTTCCTCACTCCCACAGATGACAAAATTTCACTTACGTATTCCCTTGGGCTGTGTAGCCCTCCATGTGGCGGCGGAAATGCATCAGCCAATTTACCTGGCACAATTCATTTAAAACTATGGTTTAACATCTGAAAAATATTATTTTATTATGGACAAGATAATCCTCCACCACCATTCCTATCCCTATATGTCACTTAGTTGCGATATAATAGGAATATAGCAATAAATGTACTATTTCATTGTTATTAGTTTACCTTTTACCTATATCGATTTTCAGGTTAACCATATATATAATTTTTGTAGGCATGTTTATGTTATAAAGATGTTAAGAGATTTTAGAATTTTTTATTATAAATATTATATCTATGTTTATGATTTAATAAAAAGTAATATAGAAATAATATTGCTTGTTTTTATTATTTAAAGAAAAATTGTGATTAAATTTATTAAGTTATTTGTTATGCTTAGAGGTGTATTTTATAATTTATTATGAGAGAGATGTATTATGAGGGAGATGTGTAAATGCATTTGTTTGGATGAAATTTCATTAATGTTAGCTCAAAAAAAAAGTTTGAAAAAAAAAAAAAATTAAAATCTAAATAATGTTGGCTTAAACAATAACTTACAGAGCAATATAAATAAACAATTAAAAATTCATTAAAAATAAACTAGCAATTGCACCATCATTAGATGTTGCAAAGGAAACGTTGTAACTACCTCCTTCAAACCTATACTCCAAGGAGGAAACATATGTTTTTCAGCATTAAGCACATTCCAACTATATTGAAAAGGATTAAGAAAATAAAAATAAAGTAAAAGTCCAATTCAAAACAAATATGGAAGTATATATCTGGCTAATAATAATAAAAATACAATTCAAATCAAATATGGAATTTATGCTAATAACGATAGATGGTGTTACAAACTTAAGACTTTGTGATGGGTATTCCTCAGAAACAGAAGCCTTTCTAATATTCCTTGCTCGAAGACCAAAATTTCTTATATGAGCAAGGTGCTAATCTTTCTTAAGGTTGTAGGACTCATAAAATTCAATTTCTAATATTTGTAAAGATGAAACCATGCTCCAAATTTTCCAAATTTTAGAATAAAAAGAATAATGCTAATGTCCACATAGTTCAGTTGATTGCAACCAAACAAAGACCATAGATACCCAAAACCAACCATCAAAATGGTTTCCAACAAAATTGGACCACGAAATGGCACCATAAATTTTGTAGACAATGAACACAACAAAAAGCACTTTCATCCTAACCATCACCAATGAAGTACTTATTGCTTAAGACTTTCAATTTGTGAGATGAAGCTCTTATTACTTAATGAGACAGATCATGCACAACTATATTAGAGACAGCAAGACAACAAGAAGACTATTTGTGTTAAACTGAGAGAATTGCAGGCACAACAAGGTAGGACACAAAGGAAAATGACCCAAATTAGAGACAACAAGACAACAACTTTGTAAATTGTGACGAAAAAAAAAACCCAGAATAAATAATTACATGCACGTCTCGGAAATTTTCTCTGCATTCAGCATTCTCTTCAGAGACTAGCCCCTGATTTTAAAATTTGTGCAGCCATGCTAATTGGTCCAGCAAATCGAAAATCCAAATGAAACATCCACAAAATTTCTTGTAATTGATTATTTTTTTGGGGATTTTTAAAAACTGTAGGTAGTTTCAAATCCAATTCACCTTTTAATTCGTCAAAATTTTAGTCTAAAAATATATATTTTTATCAAAAATACACATGTTTGTTGTGAACTTTATCCACTTCATTGCATCCACAAATTAAAAAAACACAGTGGATAACGTGACATATACAAAAAGGATCTCACAGATAATTGAATGAAATCATAATGATAATGAAATATGGTAAAAGACAAAGGAGTTATGTTTAGTAAGATTTTTTGGAAGTTTTTTAGGTGGTTTTTCTAGATCTAATTTCTCTGAAATTTGGTAGAAATTTATTGAAATCTCAAGTTTGATGAGTAATCCATGCATAATCCTAAGCGTCCTAAAGGTTTTTCAGGATCTGCATGGAAAAAACTAGTTTAAATAACACAAATCAAGATTTCGCACTAAAGACAACTCCAAAAATAAAAGACCAATTGTATTATGGTATCCTTTTTATTCTTTTGGATATTGGGATTTTTTGGATTGGTAATTTTGAATTTTGTAATATGAATAAGTTGATTGCAGAGTTTATTTATATATTCAAAAATCTTTTTTTTTAATATTTTTTTTTGTGTCTTAATCTCTGCTAGAATTTCTAATAGTTAAATTATTCAGCCAACCTGTTAATGCTTTGATAAGACAAATTCCATGGGTTTGGTTTGAATTTAAACCATTGAAATGGATCTAGGATTATGGTTAAAAGTGAAAGAAAAGACAAGTTCGAAAAATAGGTTATCTTGAAGTTTTGAATTTAACTTCACTTTACTTGTTACAAACCATTGTGAATATGATCCCTCGGACCTATAAAAGGGAAAGGGAGGGGATGTGGTTTTGAAATTAGATCAATCTGATTTGGGTTGGGTCATATCCAGTGAATAGGAGTTGGGTTCTTGTATTCTTCGGAAAATTTTATGTGGAGGCCAAAAAGATATTTGAATTGGTTCAATCTGGGCAGCTTCATATAGGATCTAAGGAGTGGAATTATTGGGAATTGAAGAAAAGCATTGCAGAAATATCTTGGGTGGTTGTCAGGGGGAGAAAATCGATGCTATGGAGGCCTAAATTTGAGAATCACCATATGTACCAGCTCTTTGGGATTGAGCAATCCGAAAGGGTTGAGAAATTTGAGAGGATGGAAGAGTTTAATGAGGAGGATATATGGGCAGTATTGATGTCGAGACCTCCGACCAGATTGGTTTTGAGGAAAATGTTTGTAATGGTGTTGCAGTGTGCAGATCGATAGGAAAGGAGGGGAATACTAACAATAGCACAAGATCAGTGAAGATTCATGGGAAGGAGTCATACAATGAAGAGAAGGATAAGAGGAGAATGAGGTACCGGTCCTCTGCACCTGTAAATATCCCGGACTGGTCTCAGATGTCATGGGAGGAGAAGAAAATTGAGAATTGCTGGAGTAGAAGTCATGGGTTAGTTGAAGATGACAGTAGTGATGATGATGAAGGGTGGGATTGTGAGAGGAATATTATCCCAACTCATGAGCTCATTTCCAGGCAGCTTGCCGAAACCGAAATAACTTCGTTCTCTGTAAAATGAAGGCGTTGGGAGGGGACTCTTAAAGGCAGAAATGTGGTTTGGATGATTACTGGTTTTATTAACTAAAATATATTCAATCGATCTCAATCAAGAAGGGTTTTGATCTATGATGTATGGTGACAAGAAATTTCTGAAACTTGGATTGGAATTCCAAGTTTTTGGGTGTCACAATTGCAGATCACTGTGCAATTCACATCAGTAAAAATTTCATTTTTTACCTAATGGTTTTGTAAGATTTCAATTCTGTGGGTTTGAAAATCCCAATATACTAAGAAAAATATCTATCTGATTTCATTTTTCCTCTTTAACGTGCAGTTATCTAAGCATGGATCGGATGTTAAACAAACTGATATAGAAAAAGTTTGTACATCACAATTGATCAAAAATGTATGCCAAATATAAGATGATTATTGGAGTTCACTGCTATAGAGTATTGATTTCTTTAAATATTATATAAAAGGATAGTCCCAATCAACGTCAATCGGATACTTCATTGAATTGGAGTGTGCTAAATCTGATACTTCAATGGACAAATAAAATGTTCTAAGGGAAATTTCAATTTCAGATGTTAATTTTTTTAAGTTTAGACCATGTGAACCATTTTAAAATGGCCAAAGCACACCTTTTTTTTGGAAAGAGGTTGAGTTTTGTACATGTTAAGTTTCTTAATTGAATTTATGTATTTTTGAAAAGATAATTGCCATGATCTAAAATTTAGGAAAAAACCTGCAAGAAAATAGTTTGAAAGAAACAAATTTTACCTTACAAACCACTTGTACCCATCTTGAAATTTGGGGAAAAGCAGACTCACACAGTCTGAGTTTTTTTTAGAGGAAAAATTATATGAAAGAAAACCAATAAACCAATACATCTGGATTCAACATATAATTGTATGTTAGGCTTCAGATTTCAATCCTAAATATACATATACATTCAACATAAAAATATATGCTAGGGGACTTCAATCTTAAAGGTACATATACATTGCATAATTAACATTCTACCCTAATTAAGAGTGTGTAGTGACTTCAAACTTGAGAGCTATAAACTATCAAAATTGCACAGTATATAGCAACCAAAAAATCAAAATGACCAAGGAATAATGCTCAAATGAAAATGCATGGAGTCACTCAAAAGTGAACTCCCCATCATCTATGATCTCATTTCCCTCTTACTACTGATAGTGGATGGAGCCAGGGACCACGCATAATCCTTTCTTCAACTAGGAATCTGCAGTCTCGTTCCTCTTTCTGCTGATAGTGGATGTAGCCAGGGGCCACGCATAATCCTTTCTTCAACTAGGAGTCTATAGTCTCGTTCCAGTACCTATAGACATGAGAGAATGCGATCTTGGAGAATGAATCTATCAAAATTGTGATGGGCTCCATCCAATTGGTCAGTGAAGGTGTGGAGAGAACAACTCTACTGTTAACAGTTTCAATAATGGCTTTTGAATCACCATATATGGCAATGTGTAAATGGATCATGTTTGCAAATAGTAATAGTCCCAAAAGTGCCAAAAGTTCAGCCTTGGTGTTAGAGCAAGCACCGCCATTTCAATATAGAAGGTATTGGGAATGTGGATTGATCTTGATCTCTGCCCCCCACATCCACAAGTGCCAAATTGAGCAGCCTGGTCAAATAAATCTGTGGGAAATTGTAAATGTAAAAAAGAAATCTAGGAACCTGGAAGGGCTTTGAGGAGAAGTTACCCATTTAGTGGTATCCATCTATACGCACAGTCTGAATTGTTGTAAATAGGAAACTTGCAAGTGTACCTATTTTACTTTCTATGTGCAGGTTCAATTTGATAGGTTTAAGAAGAATGACTTCAGCAACATTTCAAATTACATTGTTGGATGTTTAGAAAATTTTCAAATTGTTAAATGTATGAATTGAATCATATATCTATATTTGTAATTTTTTTTACAATGCAATGAGAAAGAAAATGGTGATTTAATTACACTGAAACCTGTTTTAAAAATAAAGTTGCCTGTTATATTATTTTTTATTTATTTAATTTTTTTATTGTTGGGATTCTTCACATTTAATAACAATATTCAAATCCATTACAACAAAAACTTAAAGCATTGTTTTTAGACTTTTCAAATTAATTCATATACTGGCAATTGCACCATTACCAGATGTTGCAAAGATGAAGTACTTATTGCTTAAGACTTTCAGTTTGTGAGATGACGCTCTTATTACTTAATGAGACAGATCATGCACAACTATATGGTTTTAAACTGAGAGAATTGCAAGCACAACAAGGTAGGACACAAAGGAAAATGACCCAAGTTAGAGACACCAAGACAGAACAACTTTGTAAATTGTGACTAAAATAAAAAAACCTATAACCCAAAATATGACCAAATTGATTTCCAATTTAGAAATAAATTTAGCAAACATTCCATACATGCAAAATTCAGCTGCTGCTATGGAAAAACATGAAAATGTTAGTGGATATAGAGAAAAACAAAAATCACTCATTTTTACTCAATTTTTTTGACATTCTAATGAATTTGAAAATCAAAATGAAAGAAGATTGGCAACTAACACCCAGCCCAGCACAGGATGTAAGCAAGAAATCACTCAATGTAAGTTCAACTGTTCAATGTTATTGGGCAGGAGTTAGAACAATATTTCTGTTATTAGATTATTCATGGAAAGCATGGACAACAATAGAAATATACACCATGATACCATAAAGACTTACTCGAATGTGCACTCAAAAAGGAATCTTGAAGGTATTACCAGAAAAGCATTAATGCATTGCCAGTCAAACATTAAGGCATAGACCCATGAGATGACTTCAAAAGAAATGATAAAGCCAAAAGGATGTTGCCAGGGAAGCTACATTTTGAAATAACAACAATTTGAAATAATCAGGGACACAGATAATGTAAAGCCTCTTGAAGAAACATAGAGGTATAAATGGTGTGTATCAAAGCATCCACAGCATACGCAAGTTCAATGGATTGGAAAGGAAATTAGAGACTACATTCCATATCTAGGAACATGACAGATGCAAACTCAGTTGCCAATTTTCAAGAAGAGCCTGATAGACACATGGAACAAAAAAGCATCAAGAAGAACTCAAGGAAAATATTGAAGAAATGGATTGATTAACGGATAAAGTAATTGAAAATTCATGTCTTGACTATGAAGGAAGAGAAATTCACACCACAAAGCCACCAGAAAATAATCACCGCATGGCAAAGAGCCCAATCCTCACTAATCAAAGAGAATCAGGTATAGACATAAACTGAAACATACATGAAAATCAGATAATAGACTAACTAGCTGCATAAACAAACAGTTTGTATAAAAACTGGATTCTTGTGTATTGACACAAATAAACTACCAAGTGATTCAAATTTGAGGTCTCCAATAAGACAACGTAATTAGAGTTTTGCTCATAGATAGATACTTCGCAGGGATCACTATATCATGCTTTTAATTTTAAATTCCTAGTTTTATTGTAGAACAAACCCTTAATCTTGAGTTCATTAGTTATACCGAATAACACTGCAATGCCTTGTCCTCCACAATGTAACTAGTGCATTATCCTCCAAAATATATATGTAGGAAGTCTTTATATTATTCAAGAACAACAATTCAACAAATCCCAACCCTAATGATGAATTCAAGATCAGGATTTAAATTTTTCCAACTAAAACCAACTCAAGATCTATTGTGTAATCAATCCACCTCATTCTCTTCAAGGACTAGTCCCTGCTGAGATAGAATATAAAAGGATTCCAAAACTACTCACTATAATAAACAAGTCAAAAAATGGAGATGACCCTTTACAAGACCTCTTCAAACTTGAAAATACATTGAACTAAACTATCTTATAATTCATTGTGGAAAACTCCAACCAATTTCTTCGAGAGGTAGTAAAAATGGAAAAAAAGTTAAAATCGTTGCTTACCAAAAAACAAAAGAAATCTTTGTGGTATTCACTCTAGTTATGGGCCACTGAAGAAGAAGCCAAAATAGAGGTTTAAATCTTATATAATAATCAGATACTCTTCAGGTCTCTCACCCCACAAAATATTGATTGTCTAATACCTTACAACCAAACACTTATGTATTGTATATTGTCTACAAGTCCAGCCACATCAAATTATGAGAACTTCATGACATAACTACAACTATGCTAGACAATTTAAAGATCCAGAAGTTGGGCATGTGAAAAAGGGCATATATGGTGCCAGTACATATTATTAAATGAATTTAAATTCAAGTAATGCACAAGTTTTTACAAACAGGGATCTAAAACCCTTATGACCAATGGGGTAGAAGCAAGTT